>CAMPET010000347.1:0-26007 GCA_946803715.1 Beroe ovata
AATACGTACCAGGATACGTATTTCCATGATATTTTACAGCTAATGGTTGTTCACCACAACCTTCCAGTTCTCTGAAATGCTGCGGTACACTCCCTGCAGGAAATCTTCCAGTACCACCAAGTAATTGTAATTTATAATTGTTTTTTTTTTGTCATCATTACTGCTAACATTATAATTTATTGTTCCATAAGTAAAGTACAATAGTACACTTAACATTGTCTACAGTAAGAACATCCCGGGGGATCTATCGCCGGGACGGCTCTCCGAAGGCAAGGGAGATGTTATGGTCCCTGGTACTATACTTATAGTTCTTAGCCTAGCTCTCAGTCCAAGTCTCTCCAGTTGAAGTCTCTAATTTGAGTCTCCCAGTTATGATATTCCCAATTACAATATTACCATATTTTCCTGCATAAAGATTTCCATTCTCTGCAACACTTTGTCCACGGCTAATCTAATCTTCTTCATTGGGATAACTCGATATAATGATTTCTCCCTGCTCCAGGGCTTTTTATCTAAATGAGATTCCCGTCGTCCTCCTATGGACCAAAATTCCCTTTTTATCACCCTTGTAACACTTCAGTTCCCATTATTATCTGAATTCATCAAATCCTTATTAACACATTGGTTCTTATCTATACCAAAAATTCCCCTATTCGGTANCCTACTTTTTGGAATGAGCACTCACCATAGTGTGACAATACTCTAAGTTCATGTAAGTAAATTGAATAATTAAAATTAGCATATTTAAACATAACCATAAGATAATCAAGTCCTTGACTATTTAAGCACTTGAAAACTAAGAGTAAAGTAATAATGCTATTAAAAAAATACCTGCATCAAAGAGTCGTTCATGAAGTATGTCATCACAATTATAAAAGCCAAAANGAGAAATTGTGACCCGGCGCTAAAGGGACTATGATCTCACTACTACCACCAAGTAATTGTAATTTATAATTGTGTTTTTTTTCACCATTACTGATAACATTATAGATTATTGTTCCATAAGTAAAGTACAATAGTCCACTTAGCATTATCTACAGTTAGAACATCCCGGGGGATCTATCGCCGGGACAGCTCTCCGAAAGGCAAGGGAGATGTTATGGTCCCTGGTACTATACTTNCTCGTTTGCTTGTCTCTTAGTACCGGTGAAAATGAGAGTTTTGTTGTCTGATTGGGAATGAATCTCATTGAGGAGCTGGTAAAGTCTGTCAAACTTTTCCCAGTCCTGTAACACATCCACTATCTGGAGTATGTTCTTGTTCGCTGACAACTTCTGCGAGCCGATGTATATCTGCAGATATACAACTTGTTAGAATATCCCAGAACTTGTAATAAGGGGGGGGGGGCAACGCCATTTTAGGCCATATAGGGCCACACGTTTTTAGGGCCATTTTGCCTTTTTGGATGTGTTCCATGGCCCTAAATGGCCCTAGATTTAACATGGAATTTTCCAACAGAAACCATCTCTATTCGACAGTAAATGATACATATAGTTAAAATTGAGACTTTTCTAAGGTCTGACATTCATAATGATCATTATGGGGTGCTTTAGGAGTGATTTGAAGTGACCAAAAGCCACAAAACTGGCTGCTTATCAAAATTATTAGTTCTAAACTTTACAACACTTAACTACCTTATAACACTCTCCGGGCATTATTTCCGCTAATAATTATTTCCCAATAATGCACGCTCTCTATTTCTGATAATGGTGCTCGCAGTGCAGGATTATAGCAGCTAATACCTTCGTTGTTTTGACTGCTCTCTTTCCGGGACAGATAATATATTTTTTTGTTTTGAAATATATATATCTGTTTTATATATCACATGGAGAATATTATAACACAATACCTTCTGTCTGTTTTCGTGATACGTGCTCGCCCTCACTGCGTTCGTGCATTATCGCACGTATCCCTCACGCCAGAAGGTATTATTTAATTATACAATCAAATTTGAATGCTATGTCAACTGGCACCAATATTGAAATAGACTAAGAGGGTAAGAGCTCTGTTACACTTGAAGTCGCCCCGCATAGTATGTTATTGTTCTATTGGGTGAAATGGAGACGTTAAAAGTTAGAACAGCATGTGCTAGGAAGATGCGGTTAAAAGCATTAGCAGCACGAAGGTGGTCAACATTCAACAAATAGAGACCCCTGGAGGAACTCAAGAAGAGCAGCTCCTCAATTAATCCTCCCTCACAGTTTCTCGTACAATTGACTGAAAAAACGATGTGGCTTCATTGAGTTGAGATACTTAGGACTTAGGTATCCTCACCCCAAGTTCACTGGGCATGGCAGGAAACTCCAAATCTGCCTACCGAAGTATCACTAATCACTATAACAAACTTTGTGCCCCCTTTATGCCCGGTGTGTGCCCTAAGGGCGCTACGATTTTGCCCCATTTTTGCCCTTCTGCGGAAAGTGTTCCCAAATTGCCCCCTACGTGCCCACTTTGTGTTCCTACTCTGCCAACTTTGTGTTCCTACTCTGCCCCCTCTGTGCCCCCTCTGTTCCCCTCAGCAAGTTGTGACGAATGAGTACCCATTCGTCACACAGTCCTGTTACTCTGTTATGACATACTCGGCAGATTCCATCGCAAGCATGCATTNGAAAGAGTAGAGTCAGAAGAGGGAGTAGAGTCAAAAGAGGGAGTAGAATCAGAAGAGGGAGTAGAGTCAGAAGAGAGAGTAGAATCAGAAGAGGGAGTAGAGTCAGAAGAGGGAGTAGAGTCAGAAGAGAGAGTAGAGTCAAAAGAGGGATTAGAGTCAGAAGAGATGATTGTATAGGAATGATGACCTACATTGAAGACTATTCGAAGGGGGGTGGTGTAACGTGCATTAATGTGTTTTATGCGCATTAATGTCAATGTCAGTTTTGGAATTTTTCCAAATACTGACAGTGACATTAATGCACGTTGCACTTCCCCCATTCGAAGTGAGATAAATCACACTGTCGTGTATGAAGTACCTGAGTAGCTGGAGCCACCAGGGCCACGGCCCCGTTTGCTGCCACCACCTGGTCCGCCACCACTGCCACCAAACTTTCTCTTTTCTGCGAGAAATATATTCGAGTGACGATAGTCGAACCCCAAGACGTGACCTATTGACTTTTGACACTCAATGAGTGTCACTTAGTCTTATCAAAAAGTTAACTCACCGCCGCGGCCCTGGAACTTGCCACCGCCATAACTGAGTGATCTCAAGTCATCTGGTACTTTCTGGTCAGATTCCTCTAGAATCTCTATGAGTCCCTTGACACTCTTGGCATCCTTGCTCGTGACGAAAGTGTAACTGGTTCCCACCTCATTTCCACGTGCTGTACGTCCCACACGGTGCACGTAGTCCTCACAGCATTGGGGGAAATCGTAGTTGATCACGTAACGGACATCCGTTATGTCTGAAATAAAAGAATTCGTTATGGAGCTCAAATCTGGACCATGGTGAATAGTGTGGATCAAGTTTATGATATCGCGAGTTTTTCAGCTCAGTTCTGTGGCTCCCAGTGCCGAAGCAGAGTTCTGTAGCTCGCTACACCCTCCGGCCTCCATGTCCAAAAAGGAATACCAGACAGAAAGACGGATTATGGAATGAAGTTTCATCCCACGCGCCGCGCGCGCTGAACGCGCATATTCAAATGCTAAAAAGATGCGTGTTGCAAGAGGTTTGGGACAAAATTGTGCTAGTCGAATAGTTAATCTTGGTTATGTGTCCCTATCACGTACACTGATAGAGGAAGGAGGCACTGACCCACAGTTCAAATGGAAACAAAGTTCGCTACTGATATTTTAGTCGCTTAACCAATAAACCAGCGACTTGGAGCCGTATCATAGCTCGAATATGGAGGGTGTAGCGAACTTATAGTACCTTATTGAGACCAAACTCGCATTCGGTTTGAAATTGCTTTTCCCTATTCGTGGTCACATTTCATTGGGTTTCTGTGTGCACAAAGTACACACAGTCGATTTAATGTAATCTCAAAATCTACGTGTGTACAGTGTACACACAGGATAATAACAGCGAGTAGGTCTCAATTCTAGGTCCGTTTCCATTTTACCTGTACTTAGAACGCGGGACATATGCAAGGATAACATTCCTAACACATTCCTGCAATTCCAATGAGTCGTGTAGATCATAATACCTCCATTCCTGAAAAATAGGTTCCCGTTTTTAGTTTATGAACAATGCATTTGCCTCTAGAATCCGGATTAACAGCGAAATAGCTTCAAACTTTCAATGGAACGTTAGTCAATGACCAGAGAATATTATAGGTGTGATGGGTGTGTGATCATAACGACTATTATTCAAACCATCACAAGTTGTCAGTAGAAATGGGACATACCTAATCCTCTTGCAGCAACGTCTGTTGCAATCAGAATATTCATGTGACTGTCTCTGAATTCTGAGAGATTTCGGCATGTGAGAATCAGATTTAAGTCAATCTTTCCCACCACCTTCTCCTCTCCCTTTCATCAACCCTCACCCCTTTTCGATTCGGCCTACTTCCAGTTCCATTACCTCATTCCCCATCCCCTTCCACACTCCTCTACAGTCACCCCAGTCCCCATCTCATCCCACTCTCCCAAATTCCCTCTCGTCCCGCACTTACGAGAAAGAACGTATTCTCTCTCATCCTGCTTCTTATCTCCATGAATAGCTCCGGCACTCCAACCCTGGCGTCTCAACGTCCCCGAAATCTCGTTTGCTTGTCTCTTAGTACCGGTGAAAATAAGAGTTTTGTTGTCTGATTGGGAATGAATCTCATTGAGGAGCTGGTAAAGTCTGTCAAACTTCTCCCAGTCCTGTANAAATTTCATTAATTTTAGGGCCATAAAAGGCCATATATTAGGGCCACAGATTCTGGGGCCATTTTGCGATTTCGGATGTGTTTGTGGCCTAAAATGGCGCTGCCCCCCCTAATAATATTCCAGAAGGTCTGTTTACCCTGGTGGAGAAATGTACGGTTAGAGTAATACCTGTACTGCAAGGTTTCTCGTGTACCTGTATTGGGTTAGTTTGGAAGTCTCGTGCCAGGTTTTGTACTTCTCGAGGCCATGTTGCACTCCACATGCAAGTCTGTCGATCTGGTCTCACTTGAGACACAATGGTCCTCATCTGAGGCTCGAATCCCATGTCCAGCATTCTATCAGCCTCATCTAGAACAAGGTATGTGCATCTGTGCAGGTTAGTCTTGCCCATGTCGAGGAGGTCGATCAGTCTGCCTGGCGTGGCTACTACCAAGTCTGCTCCCGCCTGCAGGTCTCTGATCTGTTGTGATTTGGGGGCACCGCCGTACAGGCATGCAGTTTTTAAGTTGGCCAAGTTACCAAACTCCTCGCACACAGCCATCACTTGCTGGGCTAACTCTCTGGTGGGGCAAAGGACAAGTGCAATGGGTCCCTCCCCTGGGTTTAGTGCCGGCTGAGCAGCTATGTGGATAATGGCAGGGAGAGCAAAGGCTAGCGTCTTACCAGATCCAGTCCTGGCTATGCCTATCATATCTTGACCAGAGAGGGCAAGGGGCCAACCCTGAGCCTGGATTGGGGTGGGGTTGCTGAAACCTAGCTTTTTGATCAGGTTCATGATGGCCTGGTTGAAACCTGCTTCATGGAAGTTGATGATTGGGTTGATACAGTTGCCAGGTACAGTAACTTGGTTTGTACGTCTCCAATTATCAATCTCAGCGGGTGGTCTGTTTGTTACAGCTGGGTGCTCATTGTAGAAGTTTTTCTGGAAGGGGATCAGGTTATATTTGCCCCAGTCAACGTTTTTCAGGTCGTTGGGAATGGAAGATTTGGATTTGCCACCCGAATCACCCCATCTTGATCCTCCACCACTGCGGCCACCACCACCACGCCCTCCTCCACCACCTCCCCGGCTCACTCTGCTGTAACCTCCTCTGCCTCCTCCACCTCTACCACCACCGAATCTGTTCATTGCTGTGCTGAGTTGATGGTTGAAGTTACAAAAGAAAGTATCTTATTTGCCCATTGTATAAAGACTAAACATATTTGCCAATTGATATAACACTTCCAAACCACTATATTAAGTTCATACTTCATTGACAGCCTAACTCTTAATAATATTTTTAACATCTTAGAGCAATTTTGATATAAAATTGCACACATTCTTGCATATCTAGATTATCACTAATTAGAGCACAACGATAGATGGTTTTCCTATTTGAAGTGATTCAGAGGTGTTGTGTAGTGAATCTAGATAGACTGTCAAACCCTCAGACAAGCAGATATGCTCCCTTAGGAAATGCTTCTAACAACCTCACCATCCTTGTCGAGAATACCAGCTGATACAAGTCCCTCCCAACTCTCATATGTGGCAGATGTTTTGGAACTTCTGAATCGCTTCTTTGTTTTTGAACCTATGGGTCCTGGCAGTTTACCCAGAAGTGAGTGTTAGTCTCTGAAATACTGATCATTGGGCTTATACTGGATTCGTATTTAGCTTTGTAGGATTTCACCCTACCCTTGCTGGCGGGATTTTATCCCTGGCAGCATGATGAAAATTAGCGGGATGAAAATCGCTACAATGTCGCTATAGATAATGACGTGACGCGCGCGGCGAGAGCAGAGCTACATGTACAGCGCTTAATCTGCCGTACAGCGCTTAATCTGCCGATCATGGATCGAAAACATCGAAAATGTACTGCACACGTTGCGCGCCCCTTGTCTACTCAGTGAACTGAAAAGTCTTGCCGGATGTTATCTCAATGTGTCCTTGCCGGATGTTATCTGTCCACTGTTTCTTGCGCGCGCCTTCATCGAAGGCCGAAACATGAAGGCGCGCGCAAGAAACAGCTGTGGACAGATATGATAACATCCGGCAAATGTGTCCACTGTTTCTTACGCGCGCCTTCATCGAAGGCCGAATTAACAGTTTCGGCCTTCGATGAAGGCGCGCGCGCAGCCCGCAAGAAACACTAACAGTGGACAGATAACATCCGGCAAGAAGAGTCCAAACCACGCGAGACTGGAGACGCGCGGAGTATTTGGGCCGGTCACGATCACGCAGCGCGGGAACAATCGCAAAACATCGGAAAACATCGAAGTTAAAATTCCAGTCTTCCAATTTCTAACGGTACTGCAAGGTGGCGGCTAGATCTAAGCCTAGCTAGATACACATAGCATAATGGTTAACAACATTGGTGATGGTCATTGCATTTTCTAGCTCTATATTCAGCTTCAGATATTGAATATTACTGTTACTAACACTAACAGTGTTACTGTTACTAACAGTGTTACTGTTACTAATACTAACAGTGTTGTCTGGCGATGCTAGAAGTAGACCGCTGATGCAAGCCACGAAGCGGCTTGCGTCAGCAAGAGCAAAGAGAATACAGAATAAGTTTGCGTCAGCAAGAGAATAAGTTTGCGTCACTGTCAGTGTCAGCATGAGCAAGAGAATAAGTTTGCGCCGCGAGCGCGCAAAACGAAATTCTCGACAGGGTCTACAGATGACAGAATACAGTGCACTAACTGGTCAGTCTGTACCTCTATAATTTGATCACCACATGATCAATCACCATATCGTTATCGAGATTCCGAATCCGATTATCATAACGCGACTATGGACTAGACATTCAATTTCACGATCAGACAAGATTTTTATGATAACCTGGCGTCCAAGAAATTGAAAGAGTTTTGATGAGGTGTTTATCCCATATTTAGAAGCTAGCCAGTATGGACCAATGGACCTTAACTATTATACTGAACTACACGTTACGCAGTGTGGCATTGTCAGTAGGACAACAGCCGGCATCACAACAGATCACGTGACTGTCACATGTCACGTGAGGTTGAGTCATGAGGTGCCGTTATCAAACGCTGATAGGCTCGTGTTTCTCATTGTATATGTAACTGGTGTGGTGCTTTATACAAACATTCACATTACTCTTTCAGTTCAACTTGTTAAACTTGTGTTTTGTTGCCCTAGTAGTAATTGTATATACCTACACCCATCAGAGTCCCAGTACCATGGTGCAGTTCGATATTGACGAGATTCTCTCATCCTCAACGGACCCAATGTTAGACTTCACCTACGATCAGATTGATTCCGGGTTCTCAGATTGCAGCATGGATTTGTCCCCTGAATCCATGGAGTCTAGTGCACTCGACTTCGAAGAGGAACTCTTCAAGGAGCTCTCATCAATGTCAGAGGACTCTGAAAGGGAGGAGATGTGTGACCCGTTCTCATTTCTGAACATGGACACTAACACCACCCCACCCCCGCCCCAAGTTAAGAGGGAGGTAACTTCTCCTCGGCCCTGCCCTCTAACCTCAGCACTCCTCAACACACCCACTGACTCTCAATCGGGTACTGAGTTCCTAAACAAGACCACGACCACCCAGCTTAAATCACAAGTCACAAAACCGGCCCCGGTTCCTTTCACTGTCAAATCAGAGCCGAGTGAAAGCAAGACGTACAGGAATTGCATGCGAAGTGACAGGAGCTTCAAGATATACATCCCAGCCAAGAGACTCTCCTCCAACAATATCATCTCTGTCAACATCAAAAAGGAGAATGGTGCTGGTGCTGTGTGTCAACAGGGTGTCAGAAAACCGAAGATCAGTAGTGTACGGGTAACACCCAAACAACCAGATAAACACCTGAGTGACAGACAACAGCAGAGTCGTGACAGTCAGCAGCAGATTCGTGACTGTAGCACTAGTCACCAAACTGATAGACAGCAGCAAAGTGACAGACAGCCCGGGCGTGTGAGTAGCCGGCATATCCCTGAGATGGTGACAGCAGAGAAGGCGTACACGTACTACTCCCACATGAAGAACTTCAAATCAGATTGCGGGGGGCCGGTTCAGAGGGGGCGGCGGGCAGGGCGGTGCCCGATGGCGGTGCCGACACATCTCAAGACGGAGGAGGAAGTGAGGAACTGGAAGAAGCAGCAGAGGATGCTCAAGAACAGGGAGTCTGCATGTCTCAGTAGGAGGAGAAAGAAGGAGTATCTCACTACTATCGAGAGCAAGCTGGCAGAGGCTAACCAACATGGGGCTATCCTGGCATCGGAAAATACCAGACTTCGCAAGGATGCAGAGGTGAGTCAATGACAATAGTGGGGGGGGTCAATTGTGGAATGTTGGGGTTTGAGTCAACCTTAAAAGTGGGGGTTATTTCATGGTAGAACTGGAAGGATTGGAAAATTGTGGATTTCGTGCCATTGAGTTGAACTTCAGTCCTTCCTTTTTCAAAATTATCTATTCTTCAAATTTTGTGTCAGTTGTGTGTCGGTTGAAACTCCTTATCCTAAAGTACCGAATCCTATTTGAGGTTTTGGTTTATTATTCTTCAATTTCATGACCATAAGAGGTTCACACTGGGTGACCCAGTAACTCGACCTTCATCATATTACATGCCATCCTTTTCCAATATCTTACTCTTAGCTTGAAACACAGTAACCATGGACCACATCCAGAAATGGATAGTACTCTAATTAGAAGCCAATTAGGAACCCCATCAGAACCCCCTGGAAACTAGCATTATGATCTATTCATTGAATCTCATTATAAAGCTGGATCCCCCACATGTATACAATGACACACCACCTGTTCAAGTACCTCACTTCGGGACTGTAGTTCTATGAGGTCCACACTATTCTACTGCTATGCACCACAATAACCGTCCAATAACAATAGAGTATTCCGTCTACTGTCCAATCACAGGGCAGTTGCAAATCACGTGAGCCTTGGCAACGTGTTTCCATGAGACAATATTGTATTGGGCTCACCGCGGAGCTCTTGATCCCGTCCTACAACGGAATAATAGTGTGTGGTAGAACAAGACCGTGAATAAAATCACATCCTCGCAAACCACCGAGAACAATAAAGCTTTCTCACATAAACTCATAATCCTTTTCCTACATTATTCTCTTTTCTCCTGAATTTTTGAGGTACGACGAGTGAGCAGAGTGCAAGTGATTTGTCTCATTTGTTGAGAAAATCGAGTGTTGAGTTAAAGAGTACGCTAAATTGTAAATCTCTGCAAAATCCCACATCAAGGGCGCTCTGAATCTCAATGCAATTGCATCTCAAATTGCGGCTCAAATTGCGGCTCATTTAAGAGTGAAAATTGAGCTTGATATCAAGCCTTGAGGATTCATGATTGGTTGAAAATTAGATCTCACAGTTATTATTGCCATACTAAAACTAAACTATTTCAGAATCTGAAGTCAGAGAATAAGCTGCTGAAGGAGGCATTGGACCGACTCAACAGCGTGGCATCGTCTCTCAACAAACCCACAGTGATCCAGACGAAACAACACCCAGGAAGAGCAACTACAACAGGAGCAGCAACTACAATAGGAGCAGCAACAATGACAGGAGCAACAGAAGGAGACAAGTCGTCATGCAGTACCCCCGCACAGCAAGTCTCACTGGACCCCAGGCTATCTAGAAGTCGGGGTTCCAGCATGGGCCACGCAGCGTCCATGGAGCAGTCGGGCGAGACCACACAGTGCACACAGCAGGGTACATCTCAAACACCTCCAGACACAGCTACCCTCACATGAGCCCTGAGTGTGGTCACCTCCTAATTGAGTCTAAATTGCCTAAATTATACTTGCCTAAGTTAAGTTTTGTCGAAAAATCAGAATTCAATTTCAAAAGAACACGTACCTATTTAGCTGGCAGTAACTTATTGATATGTTTATTCTTTTTCGATAATGTTTACGATATTCATACTATTCTTATTCTATGCGGTATATGATTTATATTTTTTGTGAATTGAGTAACGATTTGATTATCAGGACATTATATCATGGTTTTTGTAACTTCATAATCATATCCTATCATTTTGAAAGATTTCATCCGGTCTAAATTAAGTTTAACTATACGATTTAAGTGTTATTTCTAACTCCATGATATCAAGATGGACTTAGGGCCACGAGGAGGTTTTTTGAGTTTTTACTTAATGCTATTTTGTGTGGAATTACTGTCAAGTTTTATTTTACTTCATTACAGATAAAGAATCATGCATTTTTAATACCCCTATCAACCGGACCGAGTACATACATATTGATACTTTGGTCTTAAAATGATGTTGTATTGAAGCAATATTGAAAATATTGCTTGAATTCACATCAATAAAAATTAAATTCTTCGAGCAAAACTATCAATATCATGTGAGATATTGTATTAGAAAACCTGCAGTTTGAGTTCCTCACAGTTTAGGCAACTTAGGGCGGGATATTTTGTTCTTCGATCTGATTTTCTCTGAGATTGTCATCTTCTTGATATCGACTCTCATAGCCGAGTGGGGTAGCATCTTGTTGGAAATGTTGAGGTTTACCAAGGAGCACGATCGCGTCAGCGAGCCCAGATTCTTCAATTTGTTGTCTGTTTTCACTTTGTTGTCTGTTTTTATTTTGTTGTTGTTGTTTTTCAGCTTTTTCTTTTGGTAACAGTTTATCACGTTCTCTGTAAGGATATGACAAACATTAGAGAGTTGATAAATTCAAAAAACAGTGATTTCATACGATTACGGAATTCGTATGAAACAGTGCGTTAGATCTCATATGATTATGAAAAATTTGTTGGAAACTCCAAACAATGAACCAGAACAATCCGCCAACCAACCAGAAAATCTGAGAAGTGGTAGTTTAGCTGACGATAGCGCGGTGTGTTGCTGTGACTGTGAGTGTTGCTGCGAGTGTTGCTGGTGTGAGTGTTGCTGCGAGTGTTGCTGTGAGTGTTGCTGGTGTGGGTGCTGCTCTGCGATGTTGCCCATACTTTGGAGGCATAGTTTGCGGGTGAGGGCAGAATTACCGCCCCCAGCAGCGCCACAGTAGGAATAGGATATACTCCGGCTAGGGGCAGCTGTGTTGTTGCTGACAAAGGGAAGGGTGATGGGCTTCACTTTCAGCTCCGGTAACTGGGGGAGTATGATATCATTAGAATTTGCATCGTCATTCATCAAGTAGGGTCAATGAAGTGCGTAAAAAAGAAATTAAATGCGATTCACGTTTAGTTGTCAGAATTTTAGTTTTACAGTATACAATATACATATTGAGTGTTTTACAGTATACAATATACAGTGTTTCACAGTATACAATATACATATTGAGTGTTTGGGTGAGGGAAAAGCTCTTACCTTCACGGAGTTCTCCAGCTCCCTCGCCTCCCTCGTGTGCTGACGGTAGTCCAGGAGGAAGGGAGTGGGGTAGCAGCACGCCGCCGCCGAGAGGGCGTGGTGCTCGAACCGAAGTGGGCTGCTCACAGAGTGGGTGCTCACAGAATGGTATACAGTGGGAGGGTGGGGCGCCGTGGGTGTGGAATTCTTTTTTCTCGGTTTTGTCAAGGTAGCGGCAATTCCAACTTTCCATGGCCCTGCGGAAGAGCTGAGTTGAACAAGACACACCTTGACGGCATATATTTCCTCAACAGCAATTCCCCCTGATACCAATATCCCCTCGACAGCACTTTTCTGTAGAGTCTAGACTGTAGACACTACTTTCTCCCGTGACAATACATTCCCTTAACAAAGCTTTCCGGTTGCCTTGACACCACTTCTACCTGACACCACTTATTATTTGGAGCTTTGACACCACTTTCCCAATTACAGCCCTTCTCCTCGAAGTCGTTTTTTCCTTGACACTGTCCCTCGGTACAACTTACTTGGCAGCATTTTCTCACTGACAGCACTTTCTCCTTGACACCACTTCTCAGTTTACGGGACTTTCGGGCCTTGACACCACTAAAGTCAGACACCAATTTTACCGCGACACCACTTTATTCTTGACATCACTCTCCTGTTGACACCACTTCCTCCTTGACACCATTTCTCCGTTTGCAGTACTATCCCTTGACACCACTTTCAAATTTTGTCTGACACCACTTTAACCGTGACATCACGTTTCACCTGACACTGACAGAACTTCCCCCTAATAACACAAATTATCCCCTGACACTGACAGATTAATCTCCTCAAGTTCAAAACCACTTATATTTTAGCAACACTTTCCCTTGACACCACGTTGACAGGGGCGGGGTCAACATGAATTTTGTTGTTCTATCTGTTTTTTTTGGTTTTTTCAAAAATCTACTTCAACCTTAACAAAAAACAAAAAATAGTTGACCCCCCCCNAGGGAAGGGTGATGGGCTTCACTTTCAGCTCCGGTAACTGGGGAAGTATGACGTGTTATCATTTGCATTGTCATTCATGATCATCAAATAGGGTTAATGATTATGAAGTGCGTAAGAATAAAAAAGAAGTTAAATGCGATTCACATTCAGTTGTCAGAATTTTAGTTTTACAGTATACAATATACATATTGAGTGTTTGGGTGAGGGAAAAGCTCTTACCTTCACGGAGTTTTCCAGCTCCCTCGCCTCCCTCGTGTGCTGACGGTAGTCCAGGAGGAAGGGAGTCGGGTAGCAGCACGCCGCCGCCGAGAGGGCGTGGTGCTCGAACCGAAGTGGGCTGCTCACAGAGTGGGTGCTCACAGAGTGGTATACAGTGGGAGGGTGGGGCGCCGTGGGTGTGGAATTCTTTTTTCTCGGTTTTGTCAAGGCAGCGGCAATTCCAACTTTCCATGGCCCTGCGGAAGAGCTGAGTTAAACAAGACTAAATCAGTACACACTACACACCTTCTTCCCTGATACCAATATCCCCTCGACAGCACTTTTCTGTAGAGTCTAGACACTACTTTCTTGGCAGCATTTTCTCACTGACAGCACTTTCTCCTTGACACCACTTCTCGGTTTACGGGACTTTCGGCCCTTGACTCCACTTAAGTCTGACACCAATTTTACTGTGACACTACTTTATTCTTGACATCACACTCCTGTTGACACCACTTCCTCCTTGACACCATTTCTCCGTTTGCAGTACTGTCCCTTGACACCACTTTCAAATTTTGTCTGACACCACTTTTACCGTGGCATCACGTTTTACCTGACACTGACAGCACTTCCCCCTTAACACAAATTATCCCCTGACACTGACAGATTAATCTCCTCAAGTTCAAAACCACTTCTAATTCTATTTCTATTTCAGCAACACTTTCCCTTGACACCACATGGCACATTAACAGCTATACTACCTATGTATGACACCACGTTGACAGCTGTACTACCTATGTTATGCTGGGTGAGGATGAGACGCTTCATATCCCATGTTCTGAGTCCAGGATCCGGCAGCTGCAATTCATTACTGTCGGACACCTCAAGTAGAGCACTTGTGGGAAGTTGACAAGCAAACTCAGCACTGCAGCAACGACTCCATTCTACCATACAGTTTCATAACACGTCCCCCTGTGTTACGTGGCGTAATGGAAAGAACACGTGCCACTGGTGTATGTGGGGTATCGGTGCGTTAGCAGAGAGGGGACTAAGAGTAAGAGGGCTGAGGGTGGAATAAAGGCAAAAACACAGGTTTAGGCGAAGAAAATCATGTGTAAAAACAATGGACTCATGTGTAAAAACTATGATGCATGAAGGAGGGTTGGGTAACGAGGTAAACTAGATTAAACAATGGTTTGAGATAGCACTCGGATAAATAGTTATGGTAGGCAGAAACCAAGATCAGTGCCTCTGATTTAGACAGAACAGTAACGACAGGGGAAGCGTTAATGTTTCCAGTTAAGAACTGGTATCGTAGCAACAAACTGACACTTTGATAATGAGTCACGTGAGAGTTACAAGGATGTTCTGCGATCAAGTAGCATGGGTCAAATCAATTAACAGACTGCAGGATACGACATCCCAAGTAGCATGTTGATGAAAACTAGTGAGAAGTCAAGATAAGCTCCCTGTTATACGGGGGTAGATATTGTGGTACGATGTATTACACTGTGGTACACTGTGTTACACAGTGTTACACTGTGGTACACTGTGTTACAATGTGTTACACCGTATTACACTGTGGTACACTGTGTTACACAGTGGTACATTGTGGTACACTGTTACACTGTGTTACACAGTGGTACAATGTGTTACACAGTGGTACAATGTGTTACACAGTGGTACAATGTGTTACACAGTGGTACGTGTTACACAGTGGTACAATGTGTTACACAGTGGTACAATGTGTTACAATGTGTTTCACTGAGTTACAATGTGTAATACACTGTATTACACTGTTACAGATCTACAGGAACTACACTATATGTCATGGAGTGTGAAACTGCCACGCCCCTCAGAGGTTGAGGAATTCATAGCCAAGAGGGCAAAGGAATTCTGAACATTTAGTATGTACAAGGAAAAGGTTAATTAATCAAATGATTAAAACTTTGAAAACTATTATCAATAACTACATAACAACCAAATGGATTATATAATAACTCCGACAAATAAATGTAATTATGCTATCATGAGTTTAATATGGTGGATCAGGAGGGTCACGCGGAAAAATAGAATTGACCCTTCTGATCCATACACGTGGATCACAGAGTTCACCTTAGGTGAGTCTTCTGATCCACGTTGCGCTTCCCTGGGGTCAATGGATTTGAGTTTCCCTCCTGATCCAAGGTGAATCAGGAGGGTCACCGAATTTCGACTTGACCCCAGAGAAGCGCACGTGGATCAGGAGGGTCACCTAAGGTGAACTCTCTGATCCACGGGTATGGATCGGAAGGGTCAAATTCTATTTGTCAGAGATATAATTTTGTGTGACACCCCTGATCCACCATAGTCTAATGAGGCTAATCAATGCTTCCCAGCAATAGGTGCGATTTATGCAAATAATAAAATACTAAACTGAAGCCTATTCAAGTTACTTCTATCATTGTCAGTGGATTTGATATTGTACTACTACTTGTAGTTATTCAACAACTCAATACTAACAGCTTATAATTTAAAAATTCAGCAAAATTCTTGGATACAAACACGTTGAGTCAACTCTCGTATTAAGTGAAGCACGGTTATGGAATTGAACTCATTAAAGTATGCATGGAGTCTTACAATACATCAGCAGTTAGGATGAAAATGAGCATTAAATTGAGCTTCAATCATTACAGAATAATGGATATTTAGATGCTATTTAGAGCAATGAATAGTTAGAGCAATGAATAGTTAGAGGTGCATGGAAGTGACGTGGAAGTCGTGTACACGGCAGAAACGACGTGCAGTGCATTTGTTATCTGAACTGTGTATAAACTGTACACGTGTGTTTCAGGTGCTTTTGCCACATCGTTCTATAATATATTGCCATGGTAACGTCATTGTGTCAAGGTGTACGCGACAAGCTGTGGGCTTGTGTCCACTTTAACTCGTGAGATCACGTGGTGACATGCTTTATTAACATGATGGATTCATTACATTAGGTTTCTAATCTATTACAGCCACCAGAACCTAACTGATGGCTATTTGCTTATTAGTTGACAGGAACGGTCAATATAATAAAGAGGTCACTCTTCTCTTCGGCGTATTATTTGAAAATAGCTTAGAGTTAGTCATGCAAAGTGAATAACGTTGCAAACATGAACGCTCTCCTAAAATTCTACTACAGTATAATTGGTAAAACGTAACACGCATTCAAACTAATAAAACAAACACGATATTAAAACGTCCAGCTTACTTTGTTGATTTTACAAATCGTGTTTTAATCATTGTTGTTAGTAATAATGATATCGGAGGCGAACTCGATGAGCTGAGAGTACGATTACAAGTCTGGGGTAGGCGCAGTATAAGCGGAGGTGCAAGGGGGTTAGATAGAAGCTCTGATGATAAATATTGGATATCCATGGTATGTTGCTGAGCAGCAACACTGTCGTATCCGTCAAGCTAGTCATTGGTTGCCATAGCAACAATAATACGGGCTATAAGTGAGGGAAGACATGCTTGTTAAAAAGAATCGTTTGCACGGTGGCACAAAGTCAGACAACAGTTCGAGGTAGACGCGTCACTCAGTTGACACGAAGAGTTGTGTGTTGGTGAACAGTTTCGTCGTCATCAGCTCTTTCTCTGTATATCTCCTCTAATATCTGCAACAAACCGACTATGTCAAGCGAAGAAACTGCTGTTTCGACCGTGGAGCTATCAGATATTCACAGTGATAGGTGCTAGGGAATTGAGGGACGGACTATTCAGAGTAGGTGATGAGTGAATGTGTGAACTGCTGTACCGTTACATAGTGTTAGCACGACAATAGGCACATCACAAACGTAAACTGGCGGCAATGGTGTTGGCCCATAGCGTGTTGTTGCCATGAGAACAGATAATTAGACAATATCTGGGAACACTAAACAGCCGTGAGCTACTATTCAGGATGGATGACAAAACGCATATCTCCAATGACAAGCTCTCTCTCTCTCTCCTTCACATTTTATCGTGACACTCTACTCATATATACGGCACATACACATATTCTAGCACTTGATTAATTGAAAAGAAGTGTGGTTGTTATACAAGCTCAGGGGTGGGAAGTGCACACAGCAACACACACACACACACACACACACACACACACACACACAAACACACACACACACAACTTGGCGTTGCCATAGCAACACCGACTTTTGGTAAAGGTGTAGAACAGCATCACTGAGGTGAAAATTAGGTGGTGTGGTAGCAGATGTGTGGTGTGCGCTAATTATAGTGACTACACGTCATGGTTATTTGAAGTACGGGTCACATTGGGCCTAATTCTATCATGAAATTCTCCATGCATAATGGGTATGTCTATGATGCAAGAGTTTTGATTATATATGCTATCCATACGGCCTACTTTTATTGGTGCCCCCCCCGCCTGCCGTGGTTCACTCACCGATATTAACGTTCTGATTCCCGTGAAATAGCCATCCTCGTAGTTACCCAGTTCCCACGGCTTCTCGTGGGTTATTTGTCCACCATCTATCATGTCTCTGATGTCTGTGGTCTTACCGAAATCTATCAGCCATATGCCAACTCTCTCGCGATCGTAGATAAATAAGAGCGATGTTCCGATGAACTGGAATGAAGGAAGTGTGAGAAGATATAATAAAACTGAGGAAAGATGTCATGGGAATCTGCTCCTTTGTCCGATTCTCACACCTCATGCTCCTTGAAATAAGTTGATTCCTCTAGCAGCTGATTCAAATTCACGAGTTCTCGGTAGAACCCTTCCACTCCAGATTTGCTGAGCGGATTGAAGTATTTCAACAGGGCGTTCTTCACCTGCAATGGTTGAATTGCTTGAACCAGATTTCTGAAAGAATGAGAAATATGCGTACGAATCATGTTTTTTCAGTGAAAGACATACTGCAGCATGATATGATATCAACATGAACGCGCGGCGCGCGCGCGCAATTCACCAAATTAAGCACTTAGCTCGAGACCACGCGCGTTACGCGAACTAAAGAAATGCCCCATTTCAGCTCATAACATTGCCAAATTGTGTCAGTCTCCATTTGCAGCCTTAGCTCCGAAACCATATGCTTCGTGGGACGTGGGGTCTAAACATGAATCTCAAGAAGCACAATCTTTTTTAACCGAGAAATTTCTTTCTGTGGATACTTAGATTTACAGTGATACTGACATATTTTGAAATTTACATATTGTTGTCAAGAAAATAGAGATGAATTTTATTTTAAGAAACTTTGGTCGGGGCCATCTGAGAAACGGGATATATCAATCAAATGTGACACTAATTTTGATTAGCTACCTGTTTCTCACGGTAGATTGAAATATCGCACATTGGCATAACCGAGGCTGGATTAATATGAATTTGTTTGTGTCTAGTCGCACACCTAGAGGTATTCAGCGAATTCATTATGGAGTGCGTTTATTGCTAGAGCTATTCAACTGATTCATTATGGAGTGCGTTTATTGCAAAACCAGATACTCTGAAAGAAAAGGAGTTTACCAACCCATTAACATGTAGATACTGGAAACATGTTACAGGACACTGATTTGACCAAATAGGGCAAGAACTCTGAAAAGTACTCCTCAAGAGACTCTGATATATAATTCGCCGAAAAAAGCAGTGCTACATCAGAAAGAACAATTATTGCTTACCTGGTCCCGGTATTTAAGGGTCTTGAAGTCTTTCGTTGTTTCTTGGCCCCACAACTGAAATTTGAATTCGATGAGCAGAAAGTAGTGATGAAGCATCATGAAGTTCTGTTGAAATATCGTGTGATGAGATGAAGTGTGATGAGATGAAGTGTGATGAAGTGAAGTGTGATGGAGTGATGTCTCTATAAGATGTCCACTGACATAACAAGAACCTGTTTAATCAACTTGTGTAGTCGAGTAAACTTCGTATTTTACACAGTGAACACTACGCTAACTCACATACTCGCTAACATACACAGACACACACACCGCTCACAGACACGAACAAAGACACAAACACACACAGACACACACAGACACACACANGTTGGTCTGATTAGGTGAAGTGGTCAATTGCAGCAATGTGTTGCACTAGTGTACAATGCACAATTTATACCATGATCCGCAGTAATTAACAGTCGCACCTCATTAAGGCCATCAAGCAGTGTTTTAAATACGGCTGATTGCTTCATTCATGATCATCGGTAATATTATCAAATTGTCATATAATTATACGAGCTGCAGCCTGCACCCTATGAAATGTTTCCTTGAATATAAGTAGCACTGAGATCGGAAAAGGTTGACTGCCAAGGTGAGCCTGGCACTGCTTTCATGAGCGAGGATTTCTCCGAGACTCGAACTAGCAACCATCCGACAGAGGGAAATAGTTCCTATCAACTCAACCAAGCACAAATAAGGTTGTATTACATCGGTAGCGGGCAAAGACATGAGATACGTATCGATACCTAGCCTGTCCTGCGGACTACCTTGAAGTCTTGAAGTACTGAACAGCTGCAAACGGTGTTCAAATTTACACATCATGGTATTGGTAGGATGGGCACAATTTCATCGTATTTAACGATCCTCCAACGTGTGCGGCATTGCCCATGCCACATTCGTAACTAGTTAGGGGCTCACATGGTGTGTTTGACAAGGTAGAGTTGCCTCCTATGAGTGCTCTCCGAGCCTGCTAATAAGCCTCCGCTGTGTTTATCAAAACAAGGGAACGTAACACGCCGGATGTCTGTCACTGACACGGATTGTGTACATCATCAATCATACATACAGACACTCAAGTTTATCTAATGCCCTAAGGTGACGGGTAGGCTACTGCTATCCGGGTAGGACCATGCTATCGTGTAGGTACGATCTTACAATGCACTGTTCTAATGTTACAAGGGCATGGTTGATACCTATGTGAGGACTAGTATAAACAAGAACTCAAAACTTTGATTTCGGGATTCCGTTCAAAATACCCGGAATCCCGAATCACGGAATCCCGAAAATAGGTCAATTCGGGATTCCGTAATTCGGGATTCCGTGGTTCGGGATTCCGTAGTTCGGGATTCCGGGGGTGAATCCAGCGGTCACGTTATCTCTCTCTCTCACATCTAAAGTGTAAATACAAAACACTTTTTCAGTGAACAGTGCTAAGACAGCCCATGCCCTGAGGGTACGGCAATGCTATAATAGACAGAGCCGTGTCATGGCTTGACCATTCGGGGCTTTTTCGATCACTCCCCCTTTCTGGTCATTGTTTGTTCAGGCGGTGTTGTTATGATTCATCGACACAGAGATGAAGCGTGCTGTAAATAGAAGTACCGTACAATTTCTAGTAACATGACACCAAATTTTCAAACCCATTGCACTCCTTCGTAAACTATCCCTTAACTATAATGATTAACTATAATATGTTTCCACACATTGAATTGCAGTCATTATATCATTACACATTACACAATGAAGTAGGTAGTAACTTCATGGAATTGATCAGGGTAGGTACGTGATAATGGGGCTATGTTTACATTAGGTATGTAGGTATAGAAGGTTGGTAATAGGAAAATTCCCACCATTGTGTTCCCCTCTCACTCTCGGAAAATAATATGTCCCTTTGTTTGGGAAAACAATGTAACCGTGATAATAACTCCATGTACTTTTGTTACGTGTGTAACACGTGGGAAATTGAGTGTAACCAATTGGACACGCACTACTGCTGCTGCCGTAAATCATCGTAACAATCGTAGCTAATTACAGGTGACGAGAATTGTTCAAAGGAAGGGGGACTTTCTTTTCCGTTAGTCAATCAGATGTGTTGCCGTTCATCACGTGACATGGAAAGAACACTGGGCACCTGTGTATCTGCACACACACACACACACACANCACACACACACTACTAAACAAATGATATGTCCCTATGTAAACAAAAGGAGGAAAAGTAAACAAACATTCCTCCTGAAAACAGATCCTTGCTACTAAAAAAAGCAAGAATGGAGTATAAACACACACGGGGGGGACTGACTCACCGCGTCCCCATTTTGATGTCCATGCCGCAGCCGTCACTAAAGTGACACATCACGTCCTCCATTCCGATCCACTTCTTACCATCGTGCTCCTTGCTACCCAGATAATCAGGCACATACGCATGGAGAGAGCTCTCATTCAGCTCTTTCAGCACCTTGGCTTCCACCTCTCCGTCCTTAGACTGCTGCTTCCACAGTGAGCCCGGGCCCGCGATGTGGAAATGACCTGGTGTGAAATTCAACATCTGTCATAAGATGATGAACAATATTATGGTGAACATCTTGAAATTTTGACATCGGTAGCGGAAGTAAATTATAATCAAGAAATCACAAATCGTGACATTTATGACGTAAAACTAACGTCAGAGACTTGAAATTGCGATTCAAGTATTTAATAAACAGTGTGATAGTGACGGCGAGTAGAGACGTATGTATCTTACTCGGTGGATCTCTGTTTATCACCACAATTTATGAGCAATATATCTTCGACTGTTCAACTTTACACCAGGCACACTGATGTTGTTTTCTGCATTCAAAAGCTAATACAACACCATAACAACACACACATGGCACATACTATCAATGATAACTTGCCATGATCATATACCTTGATGTCCACCAAGCTGGACGAAGTCCCTGTGAGCTGCCGAGATAACCGTATCACCGGGATTTATACTCAGCTTCCGTGCTACCTGGAGGACGGAGGTGTGATTGGAGGAATAACTTTTTTAATATAATCTTTAATACAATACGTCTTTCACAATTGAATACCTTAACAGTTTGGAGTTGAATATAGTATTACATTGACTATTATCTGTTTTTTACTGAGAAAGTATGTGTCCAATATTTCACTTATTTCATATTTGGGCTATGATACTTGACTGTGTCTCTCTAAAAGGGAGGGTTACAATAACTTCGGTGTGCGAATTCTGAGCTGAAATTTTGATAAGACATTCATACGTGATGAAAATTGAAAGGGGTGCAATTAAAATGTGCGTGTATGTGTATTTCGTGGCATAACTTGTTAGATTAAGTTTTTGTGTTGTTCTCGTATATTGACGTAGCAGGACGAACAATGTACAAGAACGAGTTTAGATACGTCAACCTTTTTAACAACACTCGAGCTCTCCCAGCTCTGTCTGCGTGTTTGAGAATTATATTATGTGAGTTAATTGTTGAGAAATTCTTCGGTACAGAAAATGTGCTGACATATTTTTTTTGAAAAGTGTGGGATAAATTTTACTCTTGATTCCAAATTTTTCAGATGTGAGATGGGTTGTTGTAGATTGGGTTGTCATCATTTCAAAACAAGGGTGCTTGATTATGAAAATATAATTGCGGAAGTAGCGACGAAATCTGCACTGAAGATTGGTTTAAACATTTAAAAGCAAAAATTGTGCTTCCAATCACTAATCAGTTGTCCTGAGCGCACAGTCAGTGCTTGGTGCACACAGAGTGTGCACAGAACAAGTGACTATGATAGTGTAGAGACAGACCTATAGTGACCTGTATGGTGACTGTATAATAGTGACCTGTGTGGATTGTGGAAACAAATGACGCGTAGTGACCTAGAACGAGCAGAAGTGACCTGTGTACTGTGTAGTGACCTGTGTTGAGAATACTGCTACTACAGCAGCTAGTGCAGGAGTGTTACATGGAGTGTAGGTGAGTAAGTGTACTGCGAGTCTACACTGGTACACCTGGTAAATAACAATGTAATGGTTATAATGTACCCGCTCGTCCTCCATCAATCACAACCCCCCTCCCTCATCACGTGACCTCCGCCAGCCAATCAGAGGAGGGGTCTACCACAATACCAGCCAATGGGAGAACAGTGTTCCTTTGCGTCACAGTGGATCTTTTATCACAAGCGGTGATAGAGAGAAGGAGGTCAAGAGGAAGAATGAAATTAGGCTATAAAGTATTATGAAAGGATCTATGATGATATAGTATGAAAAAGCATTCATGGTGGTAATTCTGGCACCAGGCCAGAGTCTACATGTCTCCATTGTTGTTGACAATCCATAGCTCATACCGAGATTAGAGGAGCGTGGCTTGTTCTTCACTCGTGCTATGAGTAATCTATTGCCATGGGACAGAAACTGACTCGGAAAAGCAACCGGATAAGAATTCACGCGGCATATCATTCAGCAAAAACCTAGGTACCCCATTATAGTCAACAACTGATATTAGTCAACAACTGACTAGAATTAATACCAAAACAACAGGACCTAGAGGACAATGACCATTCATCTTACCTCCAAAAACCAGCGCCTCATAACCCTGCCGAGAGTCAAAACAGCGCAAAATTCCGATGTCACGAGAGCAGCTGATAAGACCCTACTGCAACACCACTAAAACACACTAGAGGAAATCATTGACAATATGAACGAATAAAACCTGCGCTATAATGGCATTCTGTCTCACTCCCCTTCTCTCTCTCTCCCTCTCTCATATAGGTCTAATAAAACCAGTGAGGGGGGTGCGTATGCCCGGATAAGGGTTTACTGTCGCACAATAATGGATAGCATTAGCAGCTAGCTGGGCAGTGGTGTATAATGCTTATAAAACTGCACGTCGACCTGCATGGAAACATTATGAGGAAATACCTACTCCCGGAATTTGAATTGGGATAGTCCCCAGATAACATTTCCCCAGATAACATTTCAGCTCCGTCCCTGAACATCGGGCTCCCTCGTGTATCAAGGACAATCTTGTAGCTCGGAAAGTTCCCTTTATTTAATCCTTGTTAACTATAACTAAGCAAGTTTTTAGAAGGTTCAGAATTCGGATGAAGGTGGTCTTTCGGCATAATTTTCCGATGCAAGCTTGTGGGAACTGGAAATCATCTCTAGACTCAAGGGTACTGATAGCTACTCAAAATATTTTACTCAATTTCCATTTATTGGTGAATACCTGGCTGTCTGGTATTATAGGGAGTGACATATATAATATTGTTATTAGCACAGCCACACAGAGAGGTTGCGTAGCATGTGTTGAAAGACTCAACTGACGAAAAACTCACATACACACCACCCACACACACACAGGCACACACGGGCACACACACAGGCACAAACACAGGCANACACACAGTGCACAGTAGACACAACCCCCACACACACACACATACATACACAAAGTAAATACCTACAACCAGTAAACACGCGCACACACACACTCACACACATACTACACATACTACACACATACACACACACACTCACACACTATTATCATAGCCTTTCTTGTTCAGGTAGGTACCTATGAAAGGCATGTTTATGTTATGTTTATGTTATGTGCATTGTGTATGAAATTTTTCATTTCCAGCCCAATATTCTGGCGCGCGCGTGTGTGTTTACCAATATCAAAACTTTGTTACACATATGTGTATAGGTCAGGTGGGCAACACTATTGACAAAACATCTATTCACGTTGAATATGAGCCAGAATTGTTCAATGGGTTCAGTGATATTGTTCTTGTTACACATCACATCAATAACAGCTGCGCAGTGTGTTTGTTTGTTTGTGTGTGTGTGTGTTTGTGTGTGCCGCAAAGAAAGTAAGGTTAAACATTCGAACACATAATATATGTACAGCCTCTCCTACTGCGAATAATATTCGATATGTTGGGTTGAAAATGGGTTTGAGACAAGACTCAACTTTTCAGACTAAAATTAGTCGCCAGAGGAAAACCCGACTCTTAGATTGTGGAATGTGAAGTGAGTGAATGAGACGCTGTGGTATGAAATCTCAAATCTGTATCAAAAACACAGCTCCCTTCTTCTCTACGAGCATTGAGCAACAATGAATGTTGTCAGCGGTACGAGTTACCTGTTTAGGCTGTGGCACAGGAGAACAGCAACCCTGTGAGCTGAAACTGTCGTTGCTTGTACTATTAATGTTGAAGCTGGTACTGTTGCTAGGGTTACGACACTTCCTGTTGCTGCTCGGGTTACTGCATGCTCCCGCAGCAACAGGTGTTTCTCTGCTCGCGTCAGTGTTGCTCGGCCGAGGGTGGAGGGTTGGTGTAGCAACCCCTGCACCGTTGTTGTTGCTATCCTTGTTGCTATGGTGATGTTCGACACTGGAATCTTGTATTCGAGCAGCCCTCCCCTTTTCTTCTTTCTGCTTAGACTGACACAGACAGCAGGCTAAGAAGTGTTGCATCGCGCATTTTGGGGAGTCGGAACATCAACTGGGGCAGCAGCTACATCATGGGAGATAGGAGGGGGAGAGGACATTAGAATTTATTGGACACGATTAACGTACGTGTGTGTTCTCAGAAAAAATCCTGGCAAAGAAGATGCGAAAAACGAACAACAAACGAGCTACACTGCTGGCTAAACGCGCTTCACCTTACCAGTTACAAGAATGGTTCGATAGCTATTCAACCGGAACGAACATATCTAAAGAGAGGGGAATTCCATGCTCAGTCTACAAGCCGGGGGGGGCGTTTAATCAAGAACTATGATGTCTATGTAAGGACAAAACAGAGATCAGACACAGTGTTCCCCATATACACACACGAGTGAACTTACTGTCATCGCCACCATAGCGGTTTAATGGCTGGTCATGTGGGAATGCATGGGGTGGAATGACGCAGGCATTTTACTGCACGGTGACTAATTGGATAAATGTTTTACGTTTTTACATGACCACCGGTACTGACAATTTGAGTGACGAGTGTGTGTGTGTGTGTGTGTG
>CAMPET010000347.1:33359-52370 GCA_946803715.1 Beroe ovata
TGTGTGTGTGTGTGTGTGTGTTTGTAGGTGTGCGTGTGTGTGTTTGTAAGTGTGCGTGTGTGTGTATGTGTGTGTCTGTCGTGATGGTCACCTACTTGGTTGCAACTCTCAGTACTCGTGTGTTCCACTGACAGTAACTTATCGGCAAAGAACCTCGCAAGACAACCCATAGGTCTACCAAACTAAAGAGTGGTCACTGGTCATATACAAACAAAACACGATATTTCACTTCAATCCGCTGAGAGAAACAAAACAGTTTGTGACGCGCGAATATCGGTTGTTTAAAATACACATCACTTGAAGACAAGGGTCGATGATCAAGCATGAGAAAACTGAGAGATGTACTACACATAATAGGTGTGATTTAGTACTAGATCCAAATTTTTCATAGGTTGGGCCTACCTGCGTCACGAAAGTTTAAAATGTGCTATAGTGCTTGTCTGAAACGAATCAGAGTGAATCTGCCGCAAATGAAGCCATTCCAAACAGCCATGGAAATGATATGTTATAGATTTAAGCTCTTCGTATTGTGTTGGCATAGCTGTGTCGTCTATTGCACTATTAAATACGCAATTAACTGATTATTCAGTTGAATGAACCGTTCACTGTAATTCATAGCTGATTTAAATCAAATCATGGCTTTGTTAAGTCCATTTCATTCGTCTTATCTATCTTATTCCATTCAGTGTCCGGCGCCTTAGATTCCATGAGCAGAAAATCGGTTAGATAGTGGTTAATGAAGATGACACAGTTTGACCTTTAGCTTGCAATTAGTGGCAGCGAGTCTCTCAGGCATCATTTAACAGGTTAAATTATCTCAGACTGTTCTGTCAATAGCTATGAATTTTGCATATACCATCAAAACATCAAAAAGGCAGGAGATGAGAAAAACACCTGCTTATGACAAACTGGGAATCAACGACGAAAAGGTTGAGAAGTTTAACCCTGTTATCACATCACTTCTAAATTCAGGGCATGTGAATGCTTGATGTCATATGACACCATGGCATATGACGATAAGATTAGAAATCGAAATACACAGCAGCTGCTCTAGCTCTGCTAGTTCACGGATTGCTCTTTGCTGCGGATATAACATGATAAGCAAACACTGGAGAAATGATCTACCATCCCACATCTGGTTGTTTATGTATGAGATATATCTTGTTTTATAAAAAAGTAAAAAGGCGCTTTAAAGTAAAGGTACACCATGTTTTCCTGTTCATCGTGCTATTATAACCAGAAAAAACCACTACAACTGTCTTGATAGTAGATCACGCTCCTTGTTCATTGATCATGATGATAGCCGATAGGTAATGCAGAGTATATTGGCATATAGCTTATTTTTACCCCCTGGTGGACACTGGACCCTCTACTGACCCCCTGCCGACCCCTGGTGAACCCCCTCGACCCCCTACTCAGAAGGGGTTCACCAGGGGGTCAGTAAGGGTTCCCCAGGGGGACAGTAGGGGGTCATTGGTATACTTTCATATGACCATTATGAGTTTACAAACAACAATGATGGGACCAGGATCAGTGACGAACCCAATTGCATACAATAGAACGAATCTCGGGGCCTTCCCTTACATTGGTCATTTTAGTCATTTTGAGAATTTTGTTTTGAAAATATTGATCATTGTTCACTAACCTTGTGTCCCCGTACACTGTTCACTCTCACTGTCCCTCTTCTCTTCCTTTTTGGCCCCTCTGAAGATGTATCTTCTGAAGATACACTTTCCTCACCCTGTAACCGGTTATCTGGCAATTGCTCAACACTTTGAGATGTCACTAGTTCAGAATCTTCATTCATGACAAAACTGCCATCATTTTCCACTGAACAGGCAGAGGTAGCAGCAGCTAAATCACTTATTTCATCTCGAATTTCTAATTGCTCAGTTGAATTGAGTATATTACTGTCCATGTCTGCTATTTCAACTAGAGACAAAGATGCAACATTCCTGCCCTCATCATTTGTCACTAGATTAGAATCTGTCTCTTCCATTGGTGATGTGGAACTCTCCCTAGCTTGGTTAGCTATGTGGGAAGACTGATTAACTGGTGATGCTATCAGGATGTTGTTAGCAGAGGGACCTTCTTTAATAGTAGCACTCTCACATGGATTAGCACAATCAGCTGACACATTAGCTATAACATTTTCATCACTCTCCCTTTTCTTTGCATCCAAGAGTTTGCACTGTTCGCAGCCCATAATTGCAATACATACTCAGCACTAGCACAAATAATGGTGAATAAATATCAACAAAACACTGTCAGAGTAATTAAATGGCCGAGAGAATTTTGCAAAATCCAGTAAAATAACTCTAATAGGAGCTAGCACTGACAGAAGAAATCAAGTAGGCTTCTAGTGCAAGCCATACAGCACCTTGAAGTTTTGCAGATAACTTATCATCAAATGAAATACAAAATGCGACAAGACTGAAATGAATAAGAACACAATGGTTGACAGAAAGGTGAAAGGACCCAAAAGGGGCTTTTCAACATATTATGTCCCTTTTTGGAGCATATGAAGAGTATATTTTGAAGAGACTTTGTGTTTTTGCAGATGAACTATGGATCAGAATAAGTTTGTTACACAAAATTAAATAAAGGGGACATCAGTATAAATTAGGACATTATTTGGCAAAGGGTCCCAAGATTTGTAATAGTGTTCATTGTGGCTAATTCATGTCAAATGCACGTCCATTAGACACTCCACTCAATATGAAAATTTGGCATTTTTATCCATTGCACACCAATGGACACAATTTGTCCATTTTTGATGTCCAATGGCTCTTACTAAATCCATTGCCCTAATTTTATCATGTGACTTATGTTGTTTTTGTTTTCGGTTTCCTGACCCATCCCAAACCCTAACCCTAACTCTAACCCACAGGATACTTCCAAACCCTAACCCTGACCCAAACTCTAACCTGAGAGCTTAAAATTAAGTGGAAAAATGTCTGGTCACGTGACCAAATCAGTTTTTCACCCATTACTCGCCGGGGCAGCATTTGTACCCTACATCACATGGGGTGATTTAGAATCAATGCCTAAAAATACACCGATTCATGTCTGTTTTACTGAAAATAAGACAAAAATGAGAATTTTCAAAAAATTAGGGTGATGAATTTATTGTCTGGCAATGCTAGACCGCTGATGCAAGCCGCAAAACGAAATTCTTGACAGGGTCTATCATCGATCAACAATGAATTTAGTACAAGTAATGTCCAATGGACATGTTTAATCCACACAATGGACAGCGATCTTGTGCATGAGCAGCAAGACCTTGGACCGAGATTTAATTGTAGTATGTCCGGCTGGCAGCAGTGCAGCTGGCTGTCGATGATATCTGTCGAGAATTTCATAACGCGGCGCACGCCGCAAATTTTTCTCAGAATTGTCGATCGATGATAGACCCTGTCGAGAATTTCGTTTTGCGCGCGCGGCGCAAACTTCGCGGCTTGCATTAGCGGTCTAGCACTCTAGCATCGCCAGACAATTCTCAGAATAACAATTGCCGCGCCGCGGCATGCGGCATCTACGGCGCGGTAAAAGAAACCCTACAACATGTTAGGTAATACCCTCGTCTGACCCTCTATTTGAAATAGAGTCTATCTCTCTCGGCGCGCGCGGCGCGAGCCTTCAGCCTAGCCTTCAGCTTTATCGCGGCAGAGGCTTGTTTTGCAGTAATGAGTAAACTAATTTGGTTGTCAGATGTATATATATCATCGATCGACAACTCTGTCCATGAGAATGATTTGCGCGCAATGAAATTCTCGACAGTGGACAGTGGCTATGTGCACACGTTGCGCGCGGCGCCCCTGTTCTACTCAGTGAACTGAAAAGTCGTAGAAAGACGGAGACGCGCAGCGCGCGCGGAGTATTTGGGTCACGCAGCGCGGGAACACAGTGGCTATCATCGACAGCCAAGGCGTTTAGTAGTACGCTCGAGAAACAGAGGTCCGGTCAGATAAAATCATATATTCATATCATATCTGAAAGAACAAGATCTGACAATTGAACCCCTTGCAACGTGTGTACCCCTTGCAACGTGTGCACCCCTTGCAACGTGTGTACCCTTTGTAACCTGTGCACCCTTTAAAGGGTGCACAGGTTACAAAGTAACAATTGTTACAAAGTAACAGGTTACAAAGTAACAGGTTACAAAGTAACAATTGTTACTTGTGCACCCTTTGTAACCTGTGCACCCCTTGCAACCTATGCTCATTGCTCCCCTTGCAACCTGTGCACCCCTTGCAACCTGTGCACCCCTTGCAACCTGTGCACCCCTTGCAATGCCGTGAACAATGAACATTGATTGACCTATGCTATGCTATATGTCAATTGTCAATGATACGATCAACCTATGAAAGCTGCCAAGCTGGTTTCCTTGCTTTATGTTGCTATCAGTGCAGTGCAAAAACCTTGGCCATTTTTAGTGATTTCTCAGAAATTTTGTAGCCCTCACTAGGTCCTTCATCAAGCGTTGTGTCGAACAATACGCAATAGATTTGAATAGTTTTAAACTTATCAACACTACTTATTACAATCAAATTTGAGAAGCGAGGGCTACACTTTGTGGAGATCCTGGAGAAGAGACTATAATGTCTTGAAACTGTCAGTAGATTTGTGGTGAAAAAGTGTGTGGGTTTGATTCAATTGACTTTGTATCACTGTCTACAATGTTCAATCATCTGAAGCAGATTTGAATAGTGATGGTTTAATACCTTACTATTATAATTATTATCAGGTTATCTTATCTATCTTATCTTATCTATCTTATCTTATTCATCTACTTTGTGACGCATTGACACACTACTTGAGCTCTGCTACACAGTTGGGACACTTTCCTCATAGGCCTTTTATTGTTCAGTTAGACTGTTTTCAACTTTCACAGTGACTCATGCAACATTTAAAGTTAAGCATTGTCACTTCTATTACATATTACGGAAATATGGGTTTTCTCATTGTTTTTAACTTCAGTCTAACTCAACCTCACATATCCTGATAAGAATTCTCCTCCCCCGTCAAGTGAGTTATCTATAAATCAAATCCTTCCCTTTCATTTAGAAAAGACAATCATCTTTAGAGTCAATAAAACTGCCAAAGAATCTGTACCTGATAAATCACAGATATAATTCATTAGGATAGCTTTTAGCAACATAAACCACGTTTTATCATCTTGTCACACAATTCTGTTACGATTCTGTTACAGTGGTGGTGATTTGCTGGCGATTTCGGGGATTCATGAACTCATCTCTATTATAATTTGGCATTCTCTCTTTTATCATGGAGGTTTTTGTGCGTTCACTGCGTATGAGTTGCAGCCTGTAGGCTGATTTCTTATGGTGCTCGTTTGATAAGTGATTACATTGCTCTCTCTGTTGATAGGAGAGACAAGAGTTGCATGTGCAGTTTGATGCGCACGCAATGACAGTCAGATCTTGCATGATATGTTTATGTTTTGCACTGAATCATCGTACCTACAGACTGAGTGACCTGTTGCTGTGATTGCTCTTGATCTGGAATCTGGATTAAAGCTACTACCTTCAAGTTTAACATCTTTCACCATACGTTATAGTCGTTTCATTATCTGATGCGTTGATATTTATCGTGACTACTTGAGTAGGTACTTGACTGGCTCCCTAGTTAATCCAAATATGCCTAAAAACATTTTAAATGACTAAATATTTAAATGACTAATATGCCGTATTTACAATATGCCTTAAGACTTTGATGCTTCTAATGCCATGATGACATGTATAATTTTTATTGTATATTTATGAAAGGAGGATTTGAAAATCCAAGCTCTGTGTTGCCACACATTTTAAATGCAGCGTTGAACCTAAACATGGATTTCTTAGTTGTATAATTTGACAAAAGTATAGACAAATTAGGTGAACGTCATGTGAAGTGCAAGGTAAGGTTTTATCAATTCTAAAATCAATTATAATCACATGTGCAGTGCACTCAATACTTGATCCACAACGAAATCATAAACAGGATAATCCTTCATTACTGAAATTATAACCTTGGTCACCCCCATAATGATAAATGGGGAGATCTCGTTACATAATCTTGTATCACTGTTAATAATAATAATTAATATAATCCAAATGGAAAGGTGAGTTAATACCTTAAAACTGATCTTTCAAATAGTCTGCCAATTAAGCAATACCTAGGCGATAAAAAGATGAAACGTCCCATGAAAAGACAAAATATATTCATAGTTAGGTATAGAAAAATCAGTCAATTCCTTCTCATCACTTTCAGAAGATTATTCTCTCAGTGTTTGTATGGTATAGACTGTTTCTATAGCATAGAGAGAAAAGATCACAGAAACTGATTAAATGGGAATTTAGAGATGTTCTCAATCGATAGGAAGAAGCTGGTATATATTGATTGTGTTTTAGATGATCCAGGATCCTAATGTGAAGGTACGTCAAATTGCCTGAAAGTTATGATGATTAACAGATTAGTGGAGAAGAGATGGGCATCACTATACTGTGTCATACTCTGTTGACACTTGACAGAAAGAGATTAAACGGAGAAGGGCAACAAGAGGAATAATTTGTTAAATAGATGATTGATAAGCCTGAAGTTTATAAAGTTATAAACCCACTTGGCAACTTAGCTGAGTTTTTGATGAAAGGACGATAGATGTGAAACCAGGATGAATAACGTTTAGGTTTTAAACAATGATTTGGGGAAACATGTTGGTCAATCATTTCATATTGTTATTGCTCAACACTCGGCTGAGTGAACCGTTGGGCTGCATGGGCTTGAGTTGAATTTCTCACCCTTAGCTGAGTAGTGTGCTGGACAGGATTTGGACTTCCGATCTCTCGATGGAAAGTCCTGTGCCCATACCCCTAAGCCACTCACCTGCATACTTATTGCAAACAATGGCTGAAAATCCAATAGGTACGCTGTGTCCTCTTTAACTGCCACACCAAACCATCTGATAAAGCTGCAGGTGACTTGAAGTTGAGAGGTAACTGAGCTAGTCAATTCATTTCAGTCGTACCTACCTTGACTCATGACTTGACTGCCTCTCAATCACTGCTGCAGGTTTCAGTCACCTGTAATGAATATACCTATCATGAGGATGATAATCGGAGCTAGATTACGAAGTTAGAAGTTGAAATTAGTCATTAGTCTGGCACCCTTACATGATGGGGAGTAGAGCAGCATAATAGTAGGTCCCACCATTCCAGTTGCTGTCATCAGTCAGTAATACAGTAACCTGGAACATGAAGCGTCGCTGATCTGAGAAGTGAGTAGTAGTTCTACTGAAGTTATGCTGACAAATGCAATGATTCCACTGACCTATATTAACTCATTGTTTATGAAACCGGCCCTGCTGAGCTGTTTGCTGTTGGAGATAGCTCAAGTCTCCAAATAGCTCAAGTCTCCAAATAAATTGTCAAACTTTCATCAATAATCTTTCCATTGTTAGAAGAATGGATATCTTCGTTGTGGAGAATAACATGACTATCACAACTGTTACAGCTACCTACAGTAATATATACCACTATTCTTCACAGGTTGCACTGTTTTCCAACATTTCCATCACCAGAGCAGGCTTGTCGGTAGTTTTGCAGTGTTGGGGGTGGGGTTAATGAGGCTAGGTAAAAGTGGATGAATTGATGGAATTATTTGAAAGTTAAAAGGTGATTACGTGAGATGGAGTGGAATGGTTTTCATACTCACAAGGATCAACGCAAATGGGCCTTGATCCATAGTTGAAATTATAATCCTTTTCGCATGTCATTACAGTGCTGCCAAGAAGAGTCAAGCCCAAAGCACATGAAACTGATATTTCTGCCAAATAATTCATTGGAAAGCTGACAGCCCCATCAAACAGCAAGTTATCTTCTAGAATTGGGCCCTTGCAAATATCTGAAAATACCTACTTAGAACTCAGAGCAGTTAATAGGTAAGTTTTATTGGTCTTATTGTAAGGAGTAGTAGAGTAGTAATGAGCATCGAATTACTATTCTACCTTTCTGACAGGTGGGGAGTTGATTCATCTCAAATTCCTGGTGCTTCAAACAGGTCAACGTGGATGACCCACTCAGAGTGTGCCCTTCCTCACAACTAATCTCAATCTGTGTACCAACAATAACTGGGAACACTGTTTGAGTGATTACATTCGCCAGGTTAGGTAGCTCTGTGCAGATATCTGAAATAAATGCAATTCTAGTGAAGATGATATGAGTATATCAGAAGATTTAAAGGAATTTTGATAGGCGAAAAATGCTTTCATCGTACCTAGACAACAAAAAACATAGATTACCTAATATGCATTCAAGGGACGGATCAAAATCGAATACATCCCCCTTAATACAGGTCATCTGATCAGATCCTTGTAGAGAGTATCCTGGAATACATCCAACTCTGATTACTGCTCCATAAACTACTGGTAATTGAAAACCATCTCCAACAACGAGGTTTCTAATGTCTTCTGGTAAACCATCACAGCGGTCTGAGATTAAGAAGAATTTAGATTCAGGAAATATTCTGATACCATTTTGAATATGAAAATTCAAATTGAAAGTTTGAATGACCTATTTCGCAGACAGGTTCTTCAGTGAAAGTAAAGGTGGAATCTGTTACACAAGTTGCTGTGTCCTGTCCACTTGTCATTGTATAACCTGTATCGCAATTGAGATACACAACAACTCCCTTGTTGATGGGCAAAACAGTCTGAGTGATGAGGTTTCCGTTTTCAGGAAGTTCTGTACAGGTGTCTGAAAATTTAAGCATATCATAAAATATAAAGGTCACAATTCTGGTGTTTTATGTAAAAGCTCAATCAACAGCTGTAGAGGCTTTAGTTACCAACTAACCAATTGGATTACACTTAGGCTTTTCTGCGTAGATAAAGGCAGTTCCAGCATCACATGTTATCACTGCATCGCCTCGCATCTCTGTGTTACAGTGGGGATCACATGATACGGGAATGACTGTGCCATAGTCAATGGGGAATATTGCACTACTTTGGAGACATTGGATATCCTCAGGTAGACCAGAGCACTGATCTGAGTTAAAACATAAGTGTGTAGATATTAAATTCAGGGATCTATCTCATATCATATCAATCTCATATCAGTTGACTCATTCAACAGATACCTACTTCTTTGACAAGATAGGTCGTCGATGTTTGAATATACTGAGTCCTTAATGCAGGTTATAAAGCTATCTCCCTGTAGGTTGTACCCTGGTTCACAGTACACAGCTACCAGCTGCCCATAGAGAACAGGAAACTGGTCATCACTTGTCAGTTGGTCGATGGCGGGAACTTCCGAGCATGTGTCTGAGCATTAGTAATAATAACCTTTTCTAGCAAACTCTGTTAGTTGCCTTAATAAAATCTGTTAGGTGCCTTCGTGCGGGGGACAAATTCACCAATATTATTTATTCTTAACAAAAACACTACCTTTCTTGATCGCGAGAAACACTGAAGAATAAGCTACCTTGAATGCAAGATGGTGTTCCCGAATCAAATAAAAACTCCCTTCCGTCTACACATTGCACTTCAATGGATCCATGCAAGGAGAAACCGGCTGCACAAGATAGTGGCACAGCAGTCCCAGGACTAACAGGAAAATTAGTTGAGGTGGTCACAGATTTCCAACTGGTGTGTAGCCCAACACACGATTCTACGAGGATTTCATAGATTAGTGGAAGAACAATGACCATTAATAGAAGTGTTACATATCAGTAAACAGGGCTTCTTGGACATTTCTTATGTAGAAATTCATCAAAAATTTTACAAAATATACCACAAGCAGTTTGTTGATCGTTGGCAGCACTATTGGCAGGACATTCAAAGCATATTCCTGATCCGGCACTACTGTAATGGTTAGCAGGACATCCAGTACATTGTTCTTGGGAGGAGCTTCTATAAGTTCCTTCTGAACATGGCTCTGAAAAACAGAGATGCAGAAGTTGAGGATTGAAAATGATCATCCAAATATCAAAAGTCTACACAGTACACTATTTAGTTGAAATAATAATCTGAACGAAATAATAGGTAATCGAAAAGTGGTATATTTACCGCACATATGAGAACTATCTACTTCGACCACAATGAATCCAACCTCACACACCACGCAAGCTGTTTTGTCGGGTTTCATGTAGGATACCCCATTGCAGTAACCTGGAGATGATTAATCATTTGCTTACCTTCTTACCCAGGCTTCCGAGTTGGGTTTAAATATTGCTATAAGATAAAATAAGTTAGGTAGATCACAATACGTAGATAGCTTTTAACTGTCTGTGATGATATCATAGCTTCATCTTACAATCTGTGATGGAAGTTGATCCTGAACTTGAACTGGAACCATCTGGACATGGAGAACATGTGTCAGCTGCGGCCTCACTGTAAGTATTAGCTCCACATTCCTCACATCCTGTTTCCGTCATGTGATATCCCGCATTACAGTCCTCTGGTTGATAGTAAATATGTATACTACGTATGCATTTAATATGTACCTATGCACTTAATATGTATGTACTTACCTACTTTATATGTATGTACGTACCTTATATGTATGTACTTACTTGATATGTATGTTCTACGTATGCACTTAATATGTATGTATCGGAAGTGTAAAAGTATAGGTAAGACGTATAAAAGTACCTATGTATAAGACATGTAAAAGTATAAGACGTGTAAAAGCAGCTTTGAAAAACTCAGCCTCAGAATAAGTCCTTACTTCACTTAGGTACCTTTAAGGTTGAAGTTTCAGTTAATAACTGTCTAAGAAGCTGTCGAATGAATTAGAAATAGTAAAATCAATAAAAATGGGTATTTATCCAATAGGATTACCAAAAGAACAGTCCTCGATTGATGTCGATCCCTCTTCAGAAACCTGTCCCTCTGGGCAGGGTGTACAACTAGCGGTTCCATACGTGTTAGCGTTACACACGCCTGGAATGGAACATTAGTAACCCATGAAGGAAAACACTTCTACTGTTCTGTGAGAAACTCTTATGACTCCTCTAGAATTAATCTGTATTATAATCAAAGCAATTCCTACTGCCCAAATTTGCAAGACGGGTATCGTGAACATCTCCATTATCGAGATAATTGCTTGTAATGTAGGCCCGTTACTGTCAGCACAATGGACGGCAGACTGGTGCATATATTTAGGTTAAATTAAACATATGGTCATTTTTCAAAGGCTCAAGGTCACTTTACTGCATGAAATTTTCCAGAAATAGCACCGCCAATTTTTTGTGAAAACGTATTTTGGCCAAATCTTTGAATGAGAATTTTCCTTTTTGCTTATTTTTTGCGTACTTGGTAGGTGTACACATGAGCTATCTCTCATCTATCTAAGCGATAAGATGTGATGTCTATCTCCAGTTTATTTGCAGTTTATAAAAATACTCAGTTCCATATTGAATGATGAAATATCGATAAATTGTCGACGATTAATCGATGATTATTATAGGTAGTTGAACGAGTGCCGACCAAAAATGAATTTTTCGTGGAACCATAGGTAAGAACTATCACGCGCAAATCAAATTTACTCACATTGAGAGGAGCTTGTGGATGCCTCGGGCGATGTTTTTCCAACACCACACGATATACAGGAGTTGCCATCTTCTCCATACCAACCAACAGAACAAGCAGTACACAAGCCTTCACTCTCCTTATAGCCGGCATTGCAGGTCACTGAGATTGAACTTGAAGTATAAAAATTGACCATCATGATAGGGAGAACATTTCTAACTTACCTATCTAAATTTGAAATAATTGAATATATTAACTCACAAATAATTTTGAATTCTCGGTTGTTTTGATAATATAATCATCTTGCCGAGAGGAGAATCTAAATGAGTTTTATGCTGTGTGTACGTTCAATAGTGGATTTTAAACCTGTGAGAGTATTGTGAAAGGCACTCTCGAATGTAGATATCCCATTGAACTCAGGATATTCAATCACACATTTGTATGTGCCAGAGTGACTCAATCGTACACCGCCTATCATAACTTTGGCCCACGTATACTGAAGATTTCCAGAAGTTATGGTGAGAGTATTCACCAACTTAAAGTTCGTACTTAAACGGCGTTTCAAGGTTGAGCTCACCCTCTAACTCTCTAAGTGGATTAAAGGTGCAACTTTATTTTTTGCATTCGCCAAATGACTCTCAAAGTGTGACACTTAATTGATAAAGGTCGACCTCAAATAAATAAAGTTCTCGATATTCACCACTTAAAGGTTAAAGTTGGCACTTTAACTCGCACTTAATCGGCGTTTTTTAAAGTTTTCAAATGATCAACCTTACACTAACTATCTGCTACTTTAAACCTGTCCGCGGCCAACTTCTTGCCTTCTCATAATCAATCAACGGAATAACTCTAGTCTGGTGAGATTTTACTCCATAATGAGGTTCTCAGCCCAGTCTTTTACATAAGAAAAGTCTATTATATATACCGTTGAATCGTTCTTATCAAGCATAGTAAAGGTACCTGTTTTCAAACACAAGTAAACATTTTATTGCATTCGAGGATGGATTGATGATACTTGAGGGAGGTATAGCCGTAGTGCCGTACGTAACGGAATACCCAACCTCTAGAATACCTAACGTCGCGAATACCCAACAGAAGTTTGGTATTCCGTACCCCAATCCTTAAGGGAGACGGGCGATATGATGCTGGTTATCGTCGTCAGCGGAAGTGTGCTAATAAATGATATGAGTGGTCTCAGGGGTTGGTCAAGTGGTGATATGGTTGGAAAATCAAATACAATATCTCAGAGGAGAGGATTACGAAGTCAGAAGTTCTGTAGTGTCGTCGACTGTATTGTTCACTGTTCAGTCTGTATTCTGTAACATATCTCTTGTCCCTATATTTTGTCGTGGAGGGGGAGATAAGTTCGTCCGTTGTATTTGGCGGAATGGCGGGGTAGCTAAGGCTTTATATGCTGGGTCCTGGGAGGAAGAGGAGGATATTCTCCAAGGAGGGTCGTGTCTTGATGTCCCTGCTGAAACTCGTTGTTGGAGGGTTTGTCGAACGTCTGTGAAGAAAGATAAGATGGGGGAAAGAGGGCAATTGATCTGTTGCACTATCAAAGATCTGTATCGATAATCGAGATCGACTCGATAATCGAGTTATTGAGGAGAGCAGACCGCTTTGAGACGGTTCGACCGCTATATGACCATTGAATTGACTGCTATATGACCATTGTATTGACCGCTACATGACCATTGACCATTGCATTGACCGGGTATAGGATGATTCGGCACAGGACGCTCCGGCGGAGTTTGGGTACAATTATATACACCTAAACTGAAGCTACGTCGTAGAGTCCGGACCCCCTATTGACCACCTTTCGATCACAAGTGGACCCCATTCTGATCCTCTACTGACCCCNTAGTCAGCGTATACTCACTGTATATCGCTAGCACTCACTGTGCTCCCTTCTACTGAGCGTATACTCGGCATACGACGCAATCAAAGCAGAAAGCGGCCTATAGGGCGAGTGTAAGCAAGTCTGTGAACACCCTACAGGCATGTCTGTCGAGTCCTGGATCAAAATGTTGTAGGTTGCCCCTCGACCTAGGGATCTGAACACTAGCAGACAGCAGAGCAAGTCCAAAGTCATTTTGCCCCGTCCCCCATCTAGCTTGTTATCCACCGGAGAAGGCTCTATACAAATATCATATTCCTTTGTCCCTTTCAGACTTTCCGTCAGAAGGGGGGGGTGGGCCGGTGATTACGTAATATTTCCCTTCTGAGAGGGGGGTTTGAGCCATGATTACGGATGATTACGGAAAGGGGGAGGGGGGTAAAAAATGCCGAAATTTTGATTACGTAATATGTGAACGGTCCCTATCCAATTCTAACGTGATACAGTAATTTACTGATTTAGGAGAGGCCGAAGCTGTTCCTTAAATGGCTCTATCCCGAAAATAGATGACATTCTTCTCATGGTTATAAGTGACTAGAAAACCCGTCAAGACGGCTGATACACTACCTATTGGATACGACAACATGACGTAAATTGAAACACGGCGTATATTTAGAACAAAAATTCGACGAGTTTGGAAAAACATATGTATAGGGTCTGGCAAGCGTCGCAGCTTTTCGCGCGTTACATAAACGCACAAAGCTCACCGAGTCGGCCCTTCAGGCCGCCATGGTGAGCGAGCTCGCAAAAAGGGGCCCTTCGGGACCTTTTTGCTCGCACGTGTAACATTACCTACAGATGCCGCGAGGGGCTTGCCAGCCCCTTGATAAGGGCCTCATAATAATGACTAAATCTGAATTCAAAATTTTGTGACACATGTGACATGGACGTGTCTGTAGCTCGTCAGCCAAAGGCTGGGGCTGAGGAGGTCAATACAGACCTGTACAGTGAACATAATACACAGCATAAACTATTCTTAAACTTCATATAACACTTACTAAATCTTGATCAGTTTCAGGTGTTAGTTCCTGTAAACCATCGGTCAACTCAGATCCGTCCTGGAACCATCGCACTGTTATTGTACTGATCACTGTGTACCGACACGACAACATGATACTTGCACCATCTTTGACGTTATATGATGAAAACGCCATCATAGGCAACTCTGGAACCACAAGGACGTAATGAAACTCCGATGTAGACGACTCACTCCCACCTTCACCATACCATGCCCGGTTACCGTCCGTTTTACATGGTATTTTTACTCCTGAGCATTTGCTTCGTCAGGTATGTCAGGTATGTTAGGTATGTAGTTCCCTATGCGATTCGCCCGGTGACATATTAGCATGAGTCATGATATATAATACAAGACATAGTACCTAGGTATTTAATGCAAAAAAAGGGGAGACTTGGTTTCTCACCCCCAGTGATACAAGCTGCACCCCATCGTGTATGCTGTCCATTCCAAGTATCATCGAATCCGGTTACGGCCCCTTGTTCCTTAGTTGGTGCGGAACTGAAAAGGTGCCTGCCTTTAATAACTTAATACTCTAATCGAGTAATAATTAGCTAATACTTGCATTCATTCCATCAACGAAAACTGAATCGTGATCAAAGCACCATCATCAGAAATGAGCTCCCAGTTCACTATTACAGTAGTAGCACGTATCCATGGCAACGCGCACTTTAACTTCAAAATCAGCACGTACATTAAGTGACGGACATAAAGATAGACAGACAGACAGACAGACAAACAAACAACCAAATTATAATATAGACTAGGGAGCCCGTCAAGTACTCATCAGTACGCATCAGATAATGAAACGACTAACTTATTGTGAAAGATGTTGAACGTAGTAGCTTAAATCCAGATTCCATATCAAGAGCGATCACAGCAACAGGTGATTCAGTGAGTGTGCCGTGTGGTCGATGATTCAGTGCAAAACAAAAGCAATTTATGCGATATCTGACTGTCCTTGTGCGCGCATCAAACTGCACGTGCAACTCTTGTGTCTCCTATCAAGAGAGAGAGAGAGAGAGCAACGTAATCAAAACTGCACCATAAGAAATGAGCTTGTCGCAGGCAACTACTCTTTGCACGTGCAACCTTCCCAGTCCAAGAACTCAAGCAACGATAAACATCAATGCATCAGATAATCATAAGCGATCAACTTATCAATATTGTGAAAGATGTGCTTAGCTTAAATCCAGAATCCAGATCAAGAGCGATCACATTAACACGACATCCATTGTGTGCGATGATTCAGTGTAAAACAGAAACATATCATGCGAGATGTGACTCATTGCGCGCGCATCAAACTGCACGTGCAACTCTTGTCTTCCCTATCAACAGAGAGCAACGTAATTAAAACTGCACCATAAGAAATGAGCTTGTCGCAGGCTAATACTCTTTGCACGTGCAACCTTCCCAGTCCCACTACACTTCCTATTCCCATAGCAACACGCACGAGGTGACGCACAGAAATAATAATAATTATAGAGAGAATGCCAAATTGTAATAGGGATAAAACGGATAAAAGTTCGTCAAAAGTCATACAATGGCCACTGGCCACAAGAAGATCTAATTGTATCACAGATTGAATAAGGTAGATCTTCATTCTTCAAATTACGTGGGAGTGATCTACCTCAGAGGTTTTACTATAACAGTAAATCCGTGCTTCAGAAGAAGAAATTCGTAGTTTGATGTTATCCTCTCTTCACCACTCCAAGTATAGACAGAGTCAACTGCATTTCCCTGAAAATTGAGGGGAATGAGCCAAAGACACAAAAAGAATTAAGCAAAAAATTAGAAACGGATAACTTGTGAGGGACGTGTTTTTTGCTTCATACCCTTATGAGACATGCTATATCAAACAAAGCCCTGCAGCCATGGAAAAAACAATAGGTAGTAATTGATATGGTACTACAGACAACACTGGTGACAGGCTGAATGACAGACTAAGCCGAAAAGGACGTGTGTTAAAGACACAATATAAGAGCCAGACTAAAATTTGTCAAGAAGCCCTACTCCCTAGCAAAGTGGATGAGTAGAGTCCACCTCAAGTGTTGAACTAGTATAACCCACTGTGTCAAAGTAAGGGTTAGGATACACGATTAATAACAAAAGTGCCGTATAGTGGAAGGATCAAAGTCGACATTGGTCCTGAAAGCTGGCGTTTGCTTTTAGGACCACCTGAATTCACCTGAACCGCATCTGTCGTCTGCTTTAATAACATTGAAATGAGTCTGAATTTAAACTTTAAACCACTTACTTTTCCTGGAATTTTTGAATTGTTTTCTGTAATAATAACAAGGTGGTTGCGGGCATCCGTATTCGCTTGTGTTCCTATCTTGAAATCGTAAGTTATGGTGGATTGTGTAGTATAGTAATCTGAAATAGGGTTTCCTTCATTGTAAGTCACCAATAAACAGTAAATTGGGGGGGGGGCAACGCCATTTTAGGCCACAAACACATCCGAAATCGCAAAATGGCCCTAGAATCTGTGGCCCTATATGGCCTTTTATGGCCCTAAAATTAATGAAATTTTTACAGTCCACTAATAAATGATAATTGCTGATTCAGCATTAACATGTAGATGTGACTCTTGGAAAATGTTGGTTTAGAGGCATTTTGAGGACGTATAACTGCTCATCACCCTTGTGAATCATGGAATATATGACCGTTTTTAAGAAGGCCATCTTCCTCGATTCACCACTTTCTTTCATGATGTGCTTATAGTTATACTGGGTCCGCCCTTGCAGACCTCTGCTCTGTTTATGTATCATTCTAGCAGCGATTTGTTGTTCACTGCTCAGTTTTCTGCAGACTGCAGTCGTCGGATTGTCTGGGATTCCGCTTATCTGTGCTCAAACTGATCCAGGTCCGCTATTGGCGGCAAATTCCTAGGTAGGTAGTTCCAAATTCATAGATTAGGGCCAATAGCAGCAGAAGACGAATCATTCATGGCTGATTGTACTGATGTACCTATTAATGATAGGAACCGTATCTTTATACGGCTTTTGAGTGCCTTCACGACATGATGCTGTACACATTTTATCGTCATGCTAACGGTGGTTATGGAGTATTTTCCACATTTGGACATATCTTTCACACCTTTTACGTTAGAATGGCATGGGGCCACAAAACTTAAATCATGTACTCATGTAGTCAAGATGAATCTAACACTGGCTCTTGGATGGTACCCCTCTATCAGCTTGATATATTCTTCAATCGCTGATGGAATTTCCATCATTGAAGTATAGTTGGTAGTATAGTACCAACTGAGTACTCTAAATGATAACGAATCAGTGATTCGTTAACATTGATCCTGGTGGTAGAATCTCTTGCTCTGAAGCTGCTGAGGGCCCATGACGCTGCTGAACGACTCTGCTGGACAATGGCATAAGTGTGACTTCCAGACTTTTGAGATGATCTACTTCAGTGATCATCATGCTCATCCCCTCCCAGCTCTGTTTAAGATGCTGTGTGCACTGTGCAGTTGTACATCCCGGAAGAGGCATTGTGTCTGGTTAAACCTCCCTGACCTTGATGCTTTCAAAATCTTCAGATGGGACCTAGACTGTTGCCTGAGGCTCGTTCAGAGATGGATCAATGGTGATCCTTAAACTTGATTTCCCCGATATGCCCCTTTTCGCCCCTGGAGTGCCCCCTTTTAGCACCCAGAATGCCCCCTATTCGCCTCAGAAATGCCCTCTTATTGTCCGCGGGAAATTGTACGGTGCGTGCCCCATGGGCGCCTCTTTTTTCCCTTTTGTGCACCCTTTTCGCCTCCTTTTTTGCCCCTTTTTTCTACCGCATCCTACACGCAAGTTCCCAAATTGCTCCCTTTGTGCAATGTACACCCTTCGTGCCCCTATTGCGCTCCCTTATTCGAATACTTCTCGCGGGGGGTCACAGAGGGGGCAGAGTAGGAACACAAAGTTGGCAGAGTGGGAACACAAAGTGGGCACGTAGGGGGCAATTTGGGAACACTCTCCGCAGAAAGGCACAATGGGGGCAAAAATGGGGCAAAATCGTAGCGCCCTTAGGGCACGCACCGGGCATGAAGGGGGCACAAAGTTTGTTATAGTGATGAGTGATACTTCGGTAGGCAGATTTGGAGTTCCCTGCCATGCCCACTGAGCTATGGGTGAAGATACCTTAGTCCCAAGTTTCTCAACTCAATGAAGCCACATCTTTTTTTTAGTCAATTGCACAAGAAACTGTGAGGGAGGTTTAATTGAGGAGCTGCTCTTCTTGAGTTCTTCCAGGGGTCTCTATTTGTTGAATGTTGACCACCTGCGTCCTGCTAATGCTATAAAACGCATCTTCCTAGCACATGCCGTTCTAAGTTTTAACTTAGTCCACTCCAGTTCACTCACATCTCAATTGAACAATAACATTTAGCTTGCGATGGAATTTGCTGACACCACTGCATAACTGTGACGTAGGAATTCATGCTTCCGATGGAATCTGCTGACACCAGTATGTCATAACAGGACTGTGTGACAAATGGGCACTCATTCGTCACAACTTGCTGACACCACTGCATAAGTGTGACGTAGGAATGCATGCATCGGAAGAGAG
>CAMPET010000347.1:53676-64209 GCA_946803715.1 Beroe ovata
CCCCCCCCCCTAAATTTTAGAAAAATTTCAACATTTCTTAATGACAATTCAGTGTTATGTGCGGGTCTTCAGAGTTATAGAATAGTAACCAAACAAAATCTAACCTAATGCTGTTGTCATGCTGAGAAGAAGTTCTGTAAAACCAAAAAATTGAAGCCACCTCATCCCTCACCTCTTCTTACATCCTATATGAAAACTGGCTCATAAATTCAAAATGAAAGCAGCATTTTACTGTTAATCTCTCTGAACGCGGATTGAAGCTAGTTTTCACAGAAGATGAAGGAGAAGTTGATCTCATCGCATGCATAAAAATGAGGGGGTCTTCGTATTTACCTATGCTTCGAACGAAGACCCTTCAGAGTTCAGACGCCTGAGTAAGGTAAGTACCTATCATTTCTCGCAAACATCGGTTTAGAAATGATAAAGGTAAAGTGATAGAGGTAGCCCAGTATGGCAACACCAACAGATTGGTAAAATAAATTCATTTAATAACAACAACTTTTCCAATTATATTCACAACGATGGATGAAGAAAAATCTATGACTGCCGGAACAAAGCAATTGCAGTCAATTTATAGCTGGCATAGCACTTGGCGAGCAGGCAATAAGATGCCAGAGAGTCCCGTCACCAGCAATTTACCAACTTTCATAATAGGCATACTTCTACTGCGGGCTTCTTACGGGGGGGTTAACTTTCATACTTTTTCATTTGCACACTGCACCTGCCGCCAGAACAATAATTAGTGCAATTGAAATTAACCATTATTCATTGACGCCGTAGTGAAAACTATCTTCAAGACTATCTTTGCAAGGTTAATTGAAGAAAATCTATAGGTAACTGATGCGGACAAAGCATTAATTATGGTCAATTAATAAGCCACTTCCAAAAGAGGACATGGCACCCGGCGACCTGGCATGGAGGTTCCAGAGAGTCTCTTCACTTCAACACTACTTTAATTGAATGAGAGCATGCCTCTCACAGTGTAATTACCTCGATCCGTTCATATGGGTGAATCACCTGAATCCCAGTTCTAAAGAACTGAGATTCAGAACAATAGGTGCAATCGAAATTAGCCATTATCCATTGACCTCGTAGTCGAGCGACAACATTCTGATCCCAGAGCTTCAGAGGGCATATGATATAAAGAACAATATAACTTCCTGCCATTAATTGTCAATCTTCACTCAAGAACTCCGACTATTCTTCATAAAAACATCGTTTAGTTCCCAAGAAGTAGATATTGTTAACCAGTAGTGGAACCTACCTACCAATTCTTGGATTATATCATGATTACTACTCAAGAAGTGGGTTCTCCCACCCTGAACAATAGATGCCAACAATTGATCATCCATTGTCCAAATCTGAAGTTGGTTCCATGGTGGGAGGGTTAGAGGAATTATGGGAACTGTGCAGCACCCAAGAACATTATCCATTATCCCTCTATATGTACTTTAGAGGTGTGTTGCGCACGCACAGGACTTATATAGTGTCCTGCGCGCAGGACACTATATTCCATATAGATGTCGACTGCGCAGCAGGAGACGTCTATGTGATTTAGAGTGCGAGGCGAAGCGAAGCTGAGCCGAGTGCTCTAAATAAGTCCTGGCTTGAGCAATAGCCTCTAAAGTACTATAGTAGTCGAACGAAAAAAAGGTTCTGAACACGCTTGATTGAAATATGGTTGCAAAAATTGACTTTCTCAAAGTTTGTACGATGCTATAGCACAGTTATGGGAAAGCAACTTCGAAACAACGCCTGAAAGATGAAATGTGGGACGGATGACAATTATGAAGCAAAATCGATACGATGTAACTGCAGTTTTTCGCTGAGGTGTGAAGATAAGAACTTGTGATCGGGAAAACATTCTCCACTGATTCACAGCCAGTTCTTTTTCAATCATGTGGGTAATTCTCTATTGCACAAAAAAATCAAAAACATAGGAAGTAACAGAATCAACATGTTAAGAGCAACGCCGAACAATTCAAGTGAATGACAGCGGAATCAAAGACATTATAAACTGCACAAGAAATGCGAAATTCCCACACGATCGATCAAAACACATCCACACACATTCCAAACACAGTACACGAAAACTAATCATTACAAGAGAAATGTAAAGTGAACACATTCCTGAGCAAGACAAAATGATCACACGCCGTACACTCACACACTGAACTCATGATTACCAATGTCAGAATGAACAGTTACCAAACAATACCATATATGGTGAAATTACAGCGATCATGAGTTTTTCCCAGGAATTCCATTCAATGTAAGAGTCACGTGATGCATCAAATTATTTCCCAGACTGTTAACCTTCAGTTATAACAACGTTACAGCTTCATTTGCTATGTGAAAACACAGTTTGTTGCCACACGCATTTTACGAAATATTGGGTGTCCTGTAGATTTACTCGACAATATAATGTGTGTTTGCGCGCACCTCTATTTTTTAGCCACATGACGTCTATTTACGTGAGACTACTATACCATATTACAATTCTAGTAAATACGTCAAAAAATGGGCTATATAAGGATAGTAGATACGGCATTACGGCGTATGTGATTTTTATTTGAAATACGTACGCTGATGGACTATAATTCATTAGAACATTTGTCTTTGCACAGCGAAATACAGTGAGTATACCCTCAGTAGAAGGGAGTACAGTGAGTGCTAGTAATATACAGTGAGTATAGGCTCAGTAGAAGGAAGCACAGTGAGAATACGATCAGTACAAGGGAGCACAGTGAGTGCTAGCGAAATACAGTGAGTATACACTCAATAGAAGGGAGCACAGTGAGTGCTAGCGATGAGAAGTGAGTAAACGCTCAGTTATAGAAGGGAGCACAGTGAGTGCTAGTAATATACAATGAGTATAGGCTCAGTAGAAGGGAGCACAGTGAGTGCTAGCGATATACAGTGAGTTTACCCTCTTTAGAAGGGAGCACAGTGATTGCTAGCAAAATGAAGTGAGCATACGCTCAGTAGCAGGAAGCAGTGAGTGCAAGCACTATACAGTGAGGACACGCCCAGTAGAGGGAAGCACAGTGAGTGCTAAGCTGCATACAGTTACCTACTTACCTCTTAGATTAAGTCACGTGGTTTTAACTTGTGTTTCAAATCGGTGATTGTGTTTTCAACTCGGGATTCGGCCTTGATGAAAACAGTCCATTATTCAACTCAGCCTGCGACTTCGGTTAATGAGCTAATGAGATCATTGCCACTCGCTTTGATCGAGGCATTTATCATGTAATCTCATACTATCTCGTTCAGTAACTACTGTATATTATACGATAAACATAGGTACACACTATACACATTCAATTCATCTAAATAATTATATCCGTTACAGGGCAGTTCCCGAACTAAAGGAGACAGACAGCAACTAAGAGATAGGCTTGCTGACTACTTATGGATCATGGACACATACACTCATACAGCAAACATTGACAAGATGCAACTGGGTCAACGAATACCAGACACCGGTAAGGATATCTCGGGCAGTCTGTCAATTCCAGAGAGGTGAGTAATGAAAGACTTCAGATATTGGTAGAAGAATCACACGTTGAGAAATACAGACACCAAACAAAAACCTGTGCTTAATATCATAAAAGTCATATCTGTAAATAAATAAACACATATATATTCACTTACCCCACTGGGGTTTGAAACTCGAGTTCTTTCTGCCTCTCTGTATCCAACTGACATAAATATCTATAAGATACCGATTTGAGCATGAGTTTGAATTCTGATAATTTATTCACGACAAAACACTCAGCCTGGAAATAGTTAAGTTTATATCTACTTAACGCCCACCAATACTCAAATTGTGAAATAATCTCACAATTAGAGTTTGAGTTTTAGCTTATGAATGACCCCATTTTACCTAAGACAAGGTTATCATCAATGAACGATAACTAAAGTATTCGTAAATGTAACGCCCTAACCCCGAAAGTTGAGATGCTGCCGAGTGCCGTTTGATTGGACTATGGGTTACCACCGCGTGTTGTGGCAAAATATGTCCTCTTTGAATTACTTTGCGTAGGGCGCGAAACATTATTAGTAGAGTGCTGCGCGTTCCACTGCGCGGCCCTTCGATCGACCGACTTTAATTTTCTACCAACTCGTTTCTACCGATGAGCCGAGCACATGTGCACACGTTGCGGCGTTGCGCGCCCCTGTTCTACTCAGTGAACTGAACGGAGACGCGCAGCGCGCGCGGAGTATTTGGGTCACGCAGCGCGGGGAAATGAGCACACATCCCAGTTATGTTTTTACTGTTCCCGCGCTGCGTGACCCAAATACTCCGCGCGCGCTGCGCGTCTCCTTTCTACGACTTTTCAGTTCACTGAGTAGAACAGGGGCGCGCGCTGCGCGTCTCCTTTCTACGACTTTTCAGTTCACTGAGTAGAACAGGGGCGCGCAACGTGTGCACAGTTTTTACTTGTCGATCGATGCAGACTTATTCTAACGCAAGCTTCGCGGCTTGCATCGGCGGTCTGGCATCGCCCGACAAGTTTTTAATTTTACGTTCTTATTGTCTGGCGATGCTAGACCGCTGATGCAAGCCGCGAAGCTGAAAATAAGTTTGAGCCGCGCGCGCGCAAAACGAAATTCTCGACAGGGTCTATCATCGATCGACAACGTTCTTACGGATTATTGTAATGCTCTTTTCTCTGGTATGAATGAGTTTCTCTGGTATGAATGAGTTGTCAATTATAAGGTTGATTATGGTCAGAATTTTTTTAAACTTGGAAGAAGTAGAACAAAACTTTTGATTTCTAGGAAACCGTTGAGCAGATCAAACCATGTTAGTAAAATTGATGGAAGTTTTATTTCTGAGAGAGTAAAGGCATATTGGAACGATTTGCCTCTTTATGTTAGAGTTTCCCCAAATATTGATATGTTTAAGATTAATTTAGAAAGTTATAAGAAGAACACTAANTCAGAGATAAAATTCCGGGTGAGCCTTCTGATCTGCCATACTGTACAATGTACAAACATATGGGGTCAACTCTGAAAGATCTCCACTGGTTGCTGGTGAGACAGAGAATCAAATATGAAGTTTTGTTGCTTGTGTACAAATGTCTCAATGGTCAGGCTCCAGACAACCTATCAAGTCTCCTGAACTATGTGTCCACTCATCATGTGCTACTTAAAGAACCAAAAACTAAGTTAGCCAGCATATGGTGATAAATTGTTCGCTAAAATGGGACTGAAGCTGTGAAATTTATTACCTGATTACATAATATTCATTACTATTGCGGTTGACTCTTTTAAGAATTCCTTAAAGAGGCATCTTTTCAATAAAGCTTATTCTAATTGCAGTCAATGAACTTTGCATTATATTTGCTTTCCAGTTTCATGTCCTGGACAGTGCTTCAGTTATAGTGTAAAACAGTAACCTTTCTCTTCATAGGTTAATTTAAAGCGCACTGTCTATGTTTTAGTGTACTCGTTTTGTGGCACAACTGAGTGTCAGAAGATGTGCCACAATAAATTATAAATTTAACTTATTATTATTGTTTTTTTTGAATTTTTCATTTAGAGTCAAATAATGACTTCTGAGTTATGTAGAAGTCATTGCAGCTTAGATTATTTTCCTGTAACAGGAGGACTCATATATATAGATAAATGTAAATATTCGAAAATGGAGAAATTAGAACCAGTTATTTGTTGTACCAAATGGTGATTCCCAAGTCTTCAGACAAGAATCCCCTTCAGCAGCAACACCAATCATTCTCACTTTATGTTACAAGCCTCCAATAATTAGTGGTGATCCTATTTGTACTATGGGTCCTCTTCTCCTCTAAGTTAGTTGTTTTCGTTTGTTTGTTTCCGTTTTGTTTTGTTATATTATATCATGTATTTCGTTTTTATTCCCTGATATTAATCAAAAGGGCAGGCATGCTAATTATATTTATTACAGTTATAATAAGAAACCTATAATTCTTGTTTAAATTGAAACATTTACATAATGTGAATGATGGTTCCCATTTACAATATAAACAATTTGTTTTACTAAACAATTTGTTTTTACTGATAGACCCTGTCGAGAGTTTCGTTTCTTGCTTCACAGCTTGCATCAGCAGTCTGGCATCGCCTGACAATCAAAAATGTCTGGTCACGCGAGCAAATCAGTGTTTCGCCCATAACTTGCCATGGAAGCATTTTCAGATGGGAATCAGCGCCTAAAAATTCTTCGATTCATGTCAGAGGCATGAATAAGAATTTTCAAAAAACTAGGGCGATTAGTATACGCGGTCTATCGTAGACAAGCAATTGCCTGGTGATGCTAGCCGCTAGGCCCAGGAAGTGGCTGAGTGCCTGCAGCTAGGTTAATTTGCGTACACAATGAAATTCTCTACAGTACAGGGGCTATCATCGATCTTAAAAATGTGTTTAGACTTGACTTCCAGTCATATTATACTCTATAACTCTAACTATCGAATCTGATAAGAGAGTGCATAATACCTATGTTGCTGTTGTTTTCAATTCATGTCATGTTTTTGTATCCAATGGGTATTTAGTTCTTTATGAGGAGCTATTAGATAGAACAAGTAAAGAGATAATTGGAACCCCTCATTCCATATTTCTTATTCTGACCTTGTATGCCAACCTTAAACACAATCTTTCCATAAGTGATAGGTAATATGGCACAACAACGGCCACTTGATGGAGAAAAAATTGTTGAACCACTTGTAAGTAATAAGTAAAAGAAAATTATCTCTGCATGTACAATGCTCCCATGACCCTTAATCAGAACCAAAGTAGTCACCTACCACAGTTGTGAGAGGGAATGGGGCAGCCAACAATTAGGTATTCAGTACTGAGTGCATACACTGTTCAATTGATTCTGTAGGATTGTATGAGCATAACACTACTATGCTTCGAACTAAGGCTGAATCATAAATTTGGTGAAGACTTGTCTTGATGCCAGTCAGATTATCTCATTATATTTTTATACCTCTTCATAACATTATAAATAACACGTATGTGTACACATGGAAGAAAAAGGCAGAAGGATGGAAGAAGACGAGCAATGTGAGCAATTGTTAAGTGCGCATCTTTTTCTTCCCTCCTCTTTTCCTTCCATGTGTACACATACCGGTAAGAAAACATCATCCTCATCCTCCCTAAATTGAATGTTTATCATCAGTCTTATGGCATGTCATAATAAATTCTTAGGGTCAAGGGTCCCTTTTGGGAAGTGACATGTCCTCTGCAGTTAATTCCATTCATTCACAAAACTAGAAAGTATGTACTGAGCATTAAAGGAAGTGTGATGATGTGAAATATTTCCTATGGAAACATATAATTACCTATTACATATATCATACAATATAGATAAAGATAGATCCTATTTAAAAACTATACAAAATTATTTAAAAAGTTCCTACCTATCATTAATTTTCTTAAATTTGTCCTGGATCATGAAATCCTCTCATGTATCAAAAGCATTTCATGGCACCATGTAAAGAAAATCTTTTAAGCTACTTCGTGATAAATGACTGCCTCTCAATAACAAAAGGTAGGCTTTTTCTTGCAATTTCATACATTAATGTAATCTTTCCCAACTTTTCTTTTCAATCTTCAAGGCACTGATGATGTATGTGAATATGAAAGGTTTGTGCTCTAAGATTGTCTATTAATGACTAATCAGATAACAAGCTGCATTAATTTTTGTCAGCTCAAATTGGGAAACAAAATAATTATCTTGATGAATTATCCAGTGTCAAAACGGTTTGATATCAAGTTGCTTCTGAACATTTTCGTACATTGCCATTGAATAAAATTGCAATAATTCCATGTCTCATTGTCAACAACATTGGTCACAGCCTATTCACTGATAATGATTTGTTGTGTTAAAGTTTCTTTGGACACTGCATCTGCGATTGATAGAAAAAAATTTAGGAGATTAAAGAACAGTGACAGAGCAATAAATGTGAGCCAAGTTAGCCCTTTAGCCATGGCATATGCATCACCAATCCAGCCCAGAACCGTGACACCCCACACAAGAGCAAGAACCATGCAGATACCTGTGAAAATATGAGTCATCTGAGTCATTTTAGACAGACTTTTTATATTATATTGAGATGATATTATAATATAGATACATCTTGTTCTTCATAATATCATATAGATTCTATAATCTATATCTGTAGATCAGAAAAAATCTTCCATTAACTCACATGCAGCAAGACCTCCAAGGCATTGCGAAATTTTGAGCATCCTGCTACCTGATAGATGGTTGGCAATACAGTTTACATATTATGTTGGAAATTTTCCTATTCAGATGAATAAATTTAGTTTGATAAGATGATTCAACAATATTGCCGTAATGAGTAAGACATTTTCATAAATACCTAATGACATCAGACTTATGAGAGTCTGGAAACAGGTAGCGGTTTGTAAAATATTCAGATTGCCATACGGTTCCTACTCGTACAAGGAAATACGTTGGCACACAGAACCTTACTCAACATATTATGTCAATACCTGGTTCGTTTGAGAACTGGGCGATTCTTAAAAAGACCATAAGAATGTCGGTAGCTGTGCCCATTATTCCGAATATTTCACCCCACACTGAAAAAATACTGAGTACTGAGGTTTTAAAAGACCTCGATATAAATATTATAATTATTCTGATGAAACACACAATTATGCTTATTGAATTATGAAAGCAAAGATACTCACATATCTTTTCTCTACTGTTTCTCATTGCAAGGAATATGATCGCTAGTAGTGCAGCAAGACTAGTAGCTATGCACCCCAGCACACACTTTTTCTTTGCCATATCCTTGAAAGGAATATTTTCATTGTTTTGACTGAAGCTATATACTCTACTGCTTACAAACCGTTATCTTTAATTATCATAGTTATCATATTTATCATAGTTATCATAGTTCAACCGTAAATAATGTCTCATCAGTGAATAGCACACATTTTATAATATCTACACAGTATACACTGAATGCTCTATCTTGAAGCCTCGCGTTGCTGTGTTGAGTTTATAGTTACTTAGTTACATGTTGTTATGTTGCTGCAACTTCGGCAATGGCATTGTTTCAGACCACTTGGACACGAAATGACGAGTTACGAATGTGGAAAAATGTTGTGGTCATTGGTTTCGGGTTCATGTTCCTCTTTACCGCCTTTCAGGTATTTTATAATGTAGTTGGTATGTTTCAGGGGATAAATGGTGATATTATATGATATTGAAGTATGTGATTGTTCCCCTCTCTCATGCTTCTAACGGATAGGTAACCGCTGTTTCAGAACATGGCTGCCCTGCAGTCCTCATTGAATCCCAGTGAAGGAATTGGAGTTTACACTTTGGCCATTGTCTATGCCACCATCATACTGAGCTGTCTCTTCATACCTACACTACTTATCAAAGTGTGAGTTCCTACTAGGTTATAAATATCGTCTTCTGAAAAGTAGCTATAGTAGAAATAGCTATAGGTAGAAATTCATAAATGGAAGTTAGGAGTGCTAAAAAGGTGTCCAAGAGTCACATTTCGGAATTCCTAATGCCCTCCGAAGTGTTTCGTGAAGGAGAACCTGCCTGTTCAGGTAGTACCTACTCACCTGCGCTACTTTGATAGTTTGATAAGACCTACTCCTCAAACTATTAGACACATGAAAAACACTTACATCATCAACTGAGGTCGATATATATCTCTCACGACCTTGTTAATAAGATGTTTTCGAAGACTCAGAGAATAATTCTTGATATGATATTCTGTTATTGGTGAGCAAGAGGATTTCGTGTGTTGTCATGTTTCCAACCCAAACTTGTTGATTTGTACTTATATCCTGCTGTTAAAACAGAAAATTTGTTTCATAAGGTCATATGGTCCACAAAGCAGAGCAGGNTACTTATCAAAGTGTGAGTTCCTACTAGGTTATAAATATCGTCTTCTGAAAAGTAGCTATAGTAGAAATAGCTATAGGTAGAAATTCATAAATGGAAGTTAGGAGTGCTAAAAAGGTGTCCAAGAGTCACATTTCGGAATTCCTAATGCCCTCCGAAGTGTTTCGTGAAGGAGAACCTGCCTGTTCAGGTAGTACCTACTCACCTGCGCTACTTTGATAGTTTGATAAGACCTACTCCTCAAACTATTAGACACATGAAAAACACTTACATCATCAACTGAGGTCGATATATATCTCTCACGACCTTGTTAATAAGATGTTTTCGAAGACTCAGAGAATAATTCTTGATATGATATTCTGTTATTGGTGAGCAAGAGGATTTCGTGTGTTGTCATGTTTCCAACCCAAACTTGTTGATTTGTACTTATATCCTGCTGTTAAAACAGAAAATTTGTTTCATAAGGTCATATGGTCCACAAAGCAGAGCAGGTTTTGATCTGAATAATTATCGATAAGGAGGGCATATTGTTAAGATACTGAACACCTAGATTTATTGAAGAAATCTAGCAAACTGATAACTCGATAAAGGACTCCGAAAATATGAGACTATACATATCGCTGTGTTGAACCACGGCAAAATATGAGTAGTAGCCT
>CAMPET010000348.1:0-28576 GCA_946803715.1 Beroe ovata
CTCACTTTGAGGTAAACTGTAAGGGGTAAGAGCGGTTCGAAATAAAGTAGGGTAATCAGTGAGCCGTTTTTCCAACTTGAGTAGATTGAAGTTTTGAACATAATAATAAGTTTGATCTGACTATCAGATAAGAAACCACATAACCCACCTGTTTAGCACATCAAGAGTGTTTGCCCCGGTACATGAGCCCATTGAGGAAAGTCTGTGTACCAAGACTAGATTCAGAATCAGGAGGACGGCCATCCTGAGGCGATGCAGATTTCAAAAATGAGTGGTTAGAGAGGGGTGAATGGGGAGATTCTGATGGGGAGATCAATATTGGAGAGAAAGAGCAAACAACCCTGTGATCTCACGTGAAATAATCTGTAATCTAGGACCGATTCCAAGAGAAAGAACAACTCACATGATAAGGATGAAGGCGAGGTAGTTCTCCGTGATGAATGAGATTGCGGCTCCGCCCCTCGATTGCTCGGCCACCGGCGCCTGGGATCGAGTCCGGGATTGCCGACGGAGGGAGGCAGTCGTGTGGGCACCCGCTGTCGAAAACAAGGAGGTTAATTATTGTGAAGGTCCCGAGAGGGGTTGTGAAAAAGACGACGTGGGGGTCATTGGGGTCAAAGTGAATGGAAACACTATGTCTTAGCAGATCGGGGTGACTTTTATAGTGACACTGTCAAGAATTATCAAGTGAACTTAATTATTAAGAAGGTTGCAAAAAACAACTTCAGATGTGTCTAAAACAGATCTCTAAACTTACCGGATGACGCGGATTTCCGGAGTTTTATCCCCGGTCCGGCACTTTCCTCCTGGAGACACATACACAAATCCTCACAGTACTCGTTTATCCCCTCCTTCGAGTTCTTCTCTATGATAGCTGAGGGGAGGAGAGAGATTTTAATTGTGATCTGAGAAGGTTTTGGGGAGAAAAGTTTATGGTTTTGGAAAGTCTACGGTTTCCCCCCAAGAGGGATCCGCAGTTTTTGATATGTAAGGCATAACGATCCCTTAACAATCTAACATACTTATGACTCACTTTCCGACACAGACGAACTACCTTCCGAGACATGTCTACGACGATGTCTACAGTGGGAAAACCGCTGTTTCTGCAGCTGTGAATCCTTTGCTATGGCCATGGTACAAACGGAGCAGAATCGAGAAGGGAGCAAAGAAGTGAACATGGAATAGCGGAAAAACAGAGGCTTTCTTATCGAGTGAGATCGAGCGATGGGATTCTTATCAGAGACTCTGCTCCACTTCTTCCACATTTTATTGGTCATTTGAGAATGAGGTGACTCGACTTCACGAGTTAATGAAATTTGCTTATCACAAAATGTACAGTGTATCTCAAATGTTCATAACTGGAACTGTCATTTCATAGGAATTCATAGGAACTGCCATTTAAAAATTCGTCGGACAATTTGAAATAGATTTCCATTGCGGGTCTGTCGCTGACAGATTTATCTCAGTTATTTAACTGACAAAACTAGAAAAAACTACTTAAAACTACAAGTTAGGCAACACTTACATTTGACCATGCCCCACACCCCCTTCTTGTACTGGACATCACTGGTAAGACGCAGTTTGCACGAGTGTTCTGAACTTCTAGTGAGGCAATACCTGGGAAATGGTAGAGTGGTGTCAAGAGAGCTGGAGTGGTGTCAAGAGAATGAAAATGGTGTTGAGCATCCGAAACTGGTGTCAAGTGAACTGGAGTGGTGTCAAGGGTAAGAAATGGTGTCAAGAAATGGTTTCAAAAGTTCTAATAAGCCCCCGAGGGTGAGTGTCGAAGGTGAGAAGTGGTGTCATGGTGCTACAGTTTAGGACTGATATCAATTTATGAATGATATAAATCTCACCTCTTGACGATGTTAAACTTGTCACCGTAAGGCACATTAGGGTTTGTAACCTCACAGTTGATAATGTAACACTTGGTGGCTACACTGCTACTCGCTAACACCTGCAGAGAGACTGTCATGGTAATCAAATACATCCTCACCAGAAAGTGTGTTCACTGATTACTTCAATGATCAACCTCTAAAATAATAAATTGAATGTAGGAATGAGATAAGAATAATAGTTCGCGATTCGGTGATTATTTTTCACTGCCAGCCACAAGCAATTATAATTACAGTTCATATTCATCATACCATTATTTCTCATTTACCTGTTTTTCGATAACCTCTGCTGTTTTGGGTCCGAGGTTTGCGTTCAGGGGTATCTTGTAGGTGAGAGTTCGCTCACTTGCCCCTTCTTCCGAGTCTTGCCATGGGGTTGCTTCGTAATCTGTGGAGTAGGGGGAGGATTGGAAAAGAGAGACGTAAAAAGGGAGGAGGATAGGTGAGGATGAGTAGTGAGATGTGAAGGAGGGGAATGAGAAGTGATTGAGAGTAGCTACAGGAGACAGGTGGAATTCGAAGTAAAATCTGTTAAATCATGTCATTATCATATTGATAAAAATCCAAATATTTCATGCACAATCAAATTTCTACAAAAAGCATGTCAAACTCAATATAGGGGCGGGTCCAAGGGGAATTTTGGGGAATTTTGGGGAACTTTTTTTTGGGGAACTCCAGAAAATCCGGGGGACTTTCCCAAAATTCCCCAAAATTCTCCAAAACCAAATTTCCGATTTTTCTGATAACTATAGCTATTATTTTTGTTCCTTACATATTCATATACCTATCATCCATACATATAGTACAGCATTCTCACTTGTTAGATAAGTAAAGACAATTATATTTATTCATAACATGATGAGCATGAGTAATTTCAATGCCGAAGATAATACAGGAATTGAACTAAGTTTGGGGGAGGGGGCAACGCCAATTTAGGCCATATAGGGCCACACGTTTTTAGGGCCATTTTGCCTTTTTGGATGTGTTGCATGGCCCTAAAAGGCCCTAAATGGCCCTAGATTTAACATCGACTTTTCCAACAGAAACCATCTCTATTCGACTGTAAATGATACATATAGTTAAAATTGAGACTTTTCTAAGGTCTGACATTCATGATGATCATTNAATTTCCAAACTCCACCCCCCAATCCTCCCAAAACTCCGTCTGAATCCTCTCCACCTCCCTTTCCAACCTCTCCACATCCCCTTCCCACTCTTCCTCCAACTTCCTCCTCATATCCTCCTCATATTCCTCCTCATCCTCCAGTTCTGGGTTAATCTCCCCGCTCTCCGCCATTGTCCGAACCACCGCTGCCGCTCTGCTAGGGGAAACTTTCACCGCAAATGTCAACCTCGGTCCGACGCGTGCGGCGTGTGGCGGACGCGCCGCGTGCGGGATTGAGCAGTGAAACACGGCGAGACGTCCAAACTTGTTCATTACAGACCCGATAATTTCCTCCCCTCCCTCATCAGTGTACCATACGGTACCCCCTAAATCCCCGGGTACATACCCCTCATTGAGGTATACGAGTAGAGTGTACTCGTCCCGACCAAAGCAGTCTGGGTGTATGCGGGTGTGATCCCACGCTTCATTCAGATTGTTTGACACGTCATACGGGTACCATCCTTCCTTGTCCGACACGTGTTCCAGAACACGTTCTAACACGCTCCAAACTCGTGTTTTGACAAGATCGTACGTTGCTTTGGGGGTGAGAAATATGACGTTGTCACTCTCTCCTCCATCGTCCTGCTCGTTGTAGATATAGGTGGAGGACTCAATGAAGTGGGATGCTAAATCTGCCAGAGTCTTGTGATTGAAGAGGTTGTCAATCACGAAAACAGGTTTTTCCAGGGTTAGATTGAAGGAGGTTGTTATTGAGATGGGAAGATCTGATTCTGACAGTTGGACATATGGATCAGATGACCTCAGTGGATGATGAGAGTTGTCAAGTTCCTCTCCCTCACTCACCCATCCTTCCTCAACGAAGAGGTACTGGATAAACCCAATCCCTCTCTGGGTCCCTATGGCAGGGTATTGCCACTGATATGCCTGAGTACACGGGAATGTGATGACTGAAAAGGGAGCAGGTCGGATCGTAGTATCGATATCATCAACAGCTTCATTGAAAAACATCAACTCTCCGTAATCATTGGCTCCCTCAGGCGCAAATAGCACTTGAATCACAACTGTCCCTCTCTGACCACGCTTTCTACAAATCCTGTTAACAGCCACATCGTCACCTCTCCGCAAGATCCTGGCTGTGGCATTCTGAAACTGATATCCATCCACCCCGGCAAGTGATGCGATGTCTGATGCAAGGGGTGAGGAGAGGATTTCGTTGAAATTGAGCTGCCAGTTTATCCCATCATCCGTGAAATAGTACTTCCATCTGAGATCATGATGTACAATATCAGCGAGGTTTTGGAGTCGATGTGATCGCCAGGATGGAAAGTGTGATATCACGCCGCGAGTCACACCATGGGTGAGCTGGGAGTTTAGCAGAAGAACGCAAAGTGGGAGGAGGAGGGAAGCCATCCTATTCAATAATGGGGGTGGGGTTGGTTTGGATGTCTGGAAAGATGCTTCGACTATAATGGATGTGATAAGGGGGCGGTTGAATTGGGGACTTGTAAGATTAATCGGTGGCGGTATACGCCAGAGCTACAACTAAAATAAATCGGGGATGGGATGGTAATATAGGGTTCAGGACTTTTTCTATCTTTGTTTTCCATAGTAGGCCCTAATTGGGGCCGTCCAGAAAATGTTTACAACTTATACTACTTATTAAAACAAATTTTAGGTATGTTCAGGCGACACCCAGAGGGCATCCTATTCTTAATCCTGAACTGTTAGTAGTAATGACTACCAGGAGATACTTCACGATTGTTAAAGAATGGATTTAAAAATTTTCTTGTGTTTGAAGTAACTAGATTGCAAAATCGGCAACTATTTAGATGTTATCCCCAAAAAATTTGCTCCGGCTTCGTAGTCAAAGATTGAAATCGACTCAAGGCGCACCTGCCAACCATGAGATCGTAATAAGATGAGAGATGATTTTTCAGGTGTCATAACCAACAGGTGTCACCAGGAAAGGGTGGTGGAAACTAACCTTCTTCTTTCTGTAGAGTCCTCATCTTAGCTTGAACAGAGGAGTCATCGTTGAAGAGGAGCTTGTACAACTTCTCGATATTCAGATTGAACTCCTGAGGGGAAAAAGTGGTGTCAACGAAAACTGGTGCCAAGTACAATGGAAATACTGGTGAAAAATATGTTGACACCAGTGTTGTCAAGGGCGCATGTGCAGATAAATGGACTGGTGTCAAGACCCAGCATATAACTGGTGTCAAGACCCAGCATATACCTGGTTTAGATGTTCGTTGTCGAAGTGGGAGACACACACGCAAGTCTCATCCTCCCCGTTGAATGAGATAGTCTCAGTGGCCCGTGGTCCGTGATCAGATGGGACCTGGGAGAGATGTGTTGCTAGGAGAGTACAACTGTTGCTAAGCAGGGTTGCTAAGAACGAGTTGCTAAGTTATCAGGGTTGCTATAAATGGGGTAAGAGAGCGAGCAACTTAGCAACGGATGAGTGCGCTTTCATGTGTAAGACAGGTAATCAAAATGATCGTGTCTGTGAAGAGTAGAGGCAAGGTGAGGGTGAAGGCAACATGGACATGACAGCACCAGCAGAAGAAACAGAAAACGGTAAAAGAAAGGGCGTGCTCGAAGATAATTCATGCGAGAAGGCTTAGCAACCGTTAGTAATTGTTGCTATGACAACACAGTATACAACACGTCGCTATGACAACACATGCCATGTCCAGACTCCCCCACACATACCCCTTGCAATAACCGGCCCGTCTCTCGATGTGCCAACTGCAACGACCTGGCGTACACCTCATGTTCAAGGAAAGTGGAGAATGACTCAGGCCTCATCATCCCAGCACGCTGCTGCTGTGTGACGTCAGGTGGACTTGCACGTAGGATGGGTGGGGAGTTTTTGAACTCCTTCCCATTGATGGGCGAGATGTAGAGCGGACTGCTAATCTCCGGTTTGTGCTTCTTCTTCTTCTTCTCCCCCTCCGATCTTACTGATCCAGCTCTACTCCAGGTGGAGGTTTCACTCTTCCTATGCGAATGTGGGGATCCGTCCACCGACCTCGCTCCCTCTGACGAGGCTACACTCTCCGGTCCCGATGGGTGGCTGTGTGGTCGTCTTGACAACCCTCCTTGCGGTGGAGTGAGGCGTGATGACGTCACCGCGTGAGCGCTCACGCGTGGTATTGTCCCCGAGTCAGGGGTCTGGGTGGAGGAGGTGTCCGAGGATGACCGGGGCGGTTTCTCGGGCTTCGTTACCATGACTACATAGTATCATACATTAGAAACGTAAAAAGAGAGTCTAGAGTACTCAATAAATAGTAGGGAGATACGTCAGTGAGTCGCTGTACAACTGAAAAGCGAAATTGGACATACGAAATACAAGTCAACTATGAGAAGCATAATGGTGAGAATCTACTTCTATTTGAATCATCAGCAGATAGTCGGATGATTTCATCATGGCTCAGCTGTAATGTGTACAGCTTTGTGACAGCATTCAATGATGTCATTGAGGTGTGTGTGTGTGTGTGTGCGTGTTTAGGAGTTTGTACAATGCAGCTATAACACTGAAAAAACTCTGCAAAACAGCGAGACAAAAACAAAAAACCTTTGGAGAATTGTTAAGAGGCAATCAGAAAATAATACCGTTCATCGAATTAGTCCGGCCTTGAACCAGACATGAACTTGAAACATATCGCCTAGTTTTTCCAGAAAAACCTGACTATGTTTGCCCTGTCAAACACCATATTGTCACGCCATTTCCATATGCAGGTACAACACACAACAGAAATACAGGGCGGAAAAGGTTTGCTTCCTGCTAAACAGGGCAGGTAATGAGATACGATTTGGCAGAGGGCCAAAGTCTTGTCACGCATTCCAGTGGTAAAGATACCAAGTTGTCTCATCGAAAAGAAAGAGAAAGAAGGGACAAACTCAAGCGATGAAAATTGAATATTGTGCTGACACAACGTCATATGGTCTCTGAAATCAAATATAGTACAAACGAGTTTCGGAACGAAGCTAGGAACGAAGAGCAACCACTTCTCCCGAAGATCTAATAGGATTTCTCCCGATAATCATGCCACCATGGAACACGTGTGCGGAAACAAAACTAATTAATTGTGAGCTAATTAACTGTGTGATGAGTTATAACATGAGTAAAACAAAGGGAGGATACAGAAGTTTTCCTTAATTCCACGTACTTACAACACTGTATAAAAAGTGGGGAACCCTTAAAAATGAACATAAATGCGCGGTGAGACTTTCAGTAAATAATCGAAAACAAAAGCAAAACCATCAGCGCGGAAAAAACCAGCCTCAACTCCGAAACAAGCTAGTATCATAGTCCCCTTACCCTCCGTAGCTTAGATGGTACTTTGACCCGGGATTTTTGGTGAGAAGTGAGTTGGAAATCATCCAATGATTTGGAGTGGGATGCTGACATTTCAACAAGAGATGATTTCCGTTTTTTGGCGTTCTTGACTCCGTTGGTGGCCATGGCAACACGTGCTTTTACTATGACAACGAGTAGTATGATCAAAATGGTCGACAGACGGGCAGTTAACGAATAACGCCTCTGGGAAGCAAGATAGGTCAAAAATTCCACCAGGAATCGATTCAGCGTCCAAAATTACATGGGAATCGATGGTATTTGTATGGAAATTGGATAAAATTATTTCTGCGTATTTTGCATGGTAGGGTTGGATAAAAATGTTGTGAATGAACCCACACTTCGCTGCCTCGATTTTGAGGGTCTGTTAGGGAGACTTAACTGGCACCCACGGTCCCATTTTTGTACCAAACCATCTCCCCTACTCTCATACTACAAGTTTCCACCCACTTCATGATCATACATAATCCATACTTGCCGTGAGACCACGCCCAAATCATGATTTCAAACCCGTGGGAAGCATTACCGGCAAAAACACGAAAATCAGTGGGCACACCAAATGGGTCGAAAATTTTTTCTCGGGAAGGTAACTGGTAATATGTGTTCCTAACCTAATTTTTGACGTAGAATTCGACTCTGACGATACTTTTGAGCTAGCTTGTCGGGAAATCGATGAAAAATCCATTTTCTTCTTGGACATGTCCTTCAATTTTGCAGTACAGATAACACCTCAGGGAAGCAAGATAGGTTCAAAATTCCATCAGAAATCGATTCAGCGGCGAAAAATACATAGGAAATAATGGTATTTGTATGGAAATTGGATAAAAATATTTCTTCGTATTTTGCATGGTAGGGTTGGATGAAAGTGAAGTGAATGAAGCCCACACTTCGCTGCCTCGATTTTGAGGGTTTATTACGAGGACTTAACTGGCACTTTGGCTGCCAATTTTGCATCATGCCATCTCTCCTACTCTCATACTACAAGTATCCACCCTTGTCATGGTCATACATAATCCATTCTCGCCTTGGGACCACGCCCAAATCACGATTTCAAACCCGTGGGAAGCATTACCGGTAAAAACACGAAAATCAGTGGGCACACCAAATGGGTCGAAAATTTTTTCTCGGGAAGGTAACTGGTAATATGTGTTCCTAGCCTAATTTTTGACGTAGAATTCGAATCTTATAATATTTTTGAGCTAGCTTATCGGGAAATCGATGAAAAAATCCATTTTCTTCTTGAACGTGTCCTTCAATTTTGCAGTACAGATAACACCTCAGGGAAGCAAGATAGGTCCAAAATTCTATCAGGAATCGATTCAGCGGCGAAAAATACATAGGGAACGATGGTATTTGTATGAAAAGATGGCAAAAAAATTTCTTCGTATTTTGTATGGTAGGGTTGGATGAAAATGTAGTGAATGAATCCCACACTTCACTGCCTCGATTTTGAGGGCTTATTACGAGGACTTAACTGGCACTTTTGCTACCAATTTTGCATCAAGCCATCTCTCCTACTCTCATACTACAATTATCCACCCTTTTCATGGTCATACATAACCCATACTCGCCGTGAGACCACGCCCAAATCACGATTTCAAACCCGTGGGAAGCATTACCGGTAAAAACACGAAAATCAGTGGGCACACCAAATGGGCCGAAAATTTTTTCTCGGGAAGGTAACTGGTAATATGTGTTCCTAGCCTAATTTTTGACGTAGAATTCGAATCTGATAATATTTTTGAGCTAGCTCGTCGGGAAATCGATGGAAAATCCATTCTTATGAATTCCATACTTCGCAATAACGAGAGAAACAGTAGCAGTGATCTCAACAGATGATATTATCTCAATAGAAACGATCGCACACACGTACAAAAATACTGACTGTGTTGTAAGGTCACTTATGCACCTGCGGTTCTAACAAAAGGGGTGGAAAATCATGTGATGGAATCATAGTATCACGTGACAGGTCTCGAAGTCACGTGACACACGCATTGTGTCACGTGAACGTCAAAAGTCGGTTTGACTGGATGTAGAAAATGCGTCTCAGACGTCACTGGGAGAAGGGTCGGGCTACGATAGAAGAAGTACATCACACGGTTCTCGAGAAAAGAAAATGTATTAAAATACCTACATGAGCTTTTGTGTCTGTGTGTCTGTTCGAGTATGTTCATGTGTTTGTTCGTGTGTGTATGTGTGTATTTTTGCAAACGTGTCTATGAACACAAACTCATAACATGGAATAAAACGGTTTTCTCAAAAACTGAGGGATTCATCGAGAGATCACTTTACTATCACTCGAGACAAGCAGACACAATATTGAGAGGAATATGAAGCACAGATATATCATTGCAAGCAGTGCATTAAAACAAAATCGCGTGATCTTATGAATCACAAGAGTGTGTGATGGCAGTGGAGAAGTGTAGAAAGTGGTGTCAGGGTACAGAGTGGTGTCGGGATACAGAGTGGTGTCAGAGTGCAGAGTGGTGTCGGGGTACAGAGTGGTGTCAGGGTACAGAGTGCATTGTGCAAGTGGTGTCAGGGTTATGGTGTCAAGGAGGAATATGATGAAGTAAGTTAAAATGGTGTCAAATACGGACGAGACCCCTCATCATTTCAAACAGCTTCTATAGGTACATTGAGACATAGCGAGAGAAAAAGAACGAACAAAGAAATGAGAGAGCGAGCAATACAATCCCCTCTACACACACACAAACACACACACACACATATTAGGTATGTGAGTACTGAAAGAGAGAGCAGTGTACAATGTGTACAATGGACTACACGAGCATATTATTTGAATCACCTCATCGTATGGCCACCCTATCAATGCTGTGTGTGTGTATGGGTGTGTGTGTGTGTGTGTGTGTGTGCGTATGTGTTTTGAATTAGTGTGTAACATAATATCTTGGTAAAGAATAAATATGGGTTATTGTGTGATTGTGTAATGTGTGTCGGTAGGTTTGAGAGTGTATAATGATGTATTTATGTGCAAAGGAATACATTGTGTAATGAATGATGTAGTGTATATACATTCTAATCATACATAATTGTGAAACAGTGTACGTTCACGCTAACGTATGATTCACAATGCCATGTACTCGAATCTCAGAAATGTGTGACGAACGCCGCGCGACACTGAATGTAGCGCGCGGCGACATAACACCTAATGGGAGTCGATATTATACAAAACGAGGTCTTCAGATAGCATTGAGTGAACAAGATCTCAATGAACGAACAGTGCTGTCAACAGAAAATGGTGTCAGCACAGGATAGTATCAACACAAAGCAGCAGAGAATCAAGGAACATCCAGCTGACAATATGAGTCACAGAAGAATATTATGAGACATGAGCATTTCACCACCAAACGTAGAATGCGAGTGTGGTGTCAACATAAAAAGAGTGGTGTCAACATGAAAATAACGGTGTCAAGACCAGCAAGCTGTTAAGGTGTCAGCGTACTTACTGCTAAGTTAGTGGAGGGTGTTGGTCGGTTGATAGCCTAGGTGAGAATAGGAAATATGTGAAAAACACACCGAAAACTTCTTGATTACTAGTATAACTAATAACTATGCACCCGGAATATCAACCACTATTTAATTGACAGTGATATGAAGTAGATGATTTTCAGGTGAAATCACAAAATTTACAGATTATTCCGAACACATACTTACCATGTTTTTCTTGGTCACATCGGGCATGGTCTATAATACTAGCAACACTAGTTAAACAACAACTTGAGAAACAAAAGAACTCAATACGGTCACAAGATTTCTATGTGTAATGATGAGAGCGGGGAAATGCGATAAGAGAAAGGCCAGGTGAATTAGTCCTAGTTTCAAATTACAACACACACACACACACACAGTGGGTGTGTGTGAGACTGTCAGATAACACACACATGTATCATGGGTGTGAGATGCGATAACATGTGATACACACGTATTATTATCAACGACAGAGAAGAGACACCCAAACCCACTCACCCACCCCCAAATCTCACTCCCTCTATACCCACACCCAAACCCCCCACCCCTCCCCTACTCACTAGTCCTAGTGTAGGGTGAAAGGGCGGATCCTACTCATTACTCACCACTCCCTCTATTAGGGGTGGTGAGGGTGTGTGTATAGAGTCTAGGTATACACACACCCTCACCCCCCTACCCCATATCTCACTCACCAGTCCTAGTGATGGGTGGAAGGGCGGATCCTGCTGGATATCTGAAGTATTATCGTCCTCCTCCGATAGGTAGCTGTCAGAGTTCTCATCTGCATTCGTCTCTATGGAGTCTGTCGGTGCCTAGCAACGGACAGAGTGATGGGGAATGGTCAATATCCTCACAACGGGGTCAGCGAGATGTCATCGCTTCGTATATTGGCAATATTCCAAGGGCGGAGAAATCTCACACTAACACTCACACAGATCCTCACTCTAGATCCTCATTGAGGTATTTTACTCAATATTCACACACACTCACACATCTCTTATGAGATGAAAGATCAAATCTTTATTGACAAAAAACATTAAAAATGGAAAATCCCGCCAAATCACTCACCCTCGATTCAGCAGAGTTAGCCCGCCAAATCTTGGACATGTGATTGAACGCACTGTCACGGGACATGAACGATGAGAAGAAGTATTTCTCTTCCCGTGTTGATACGGATATGGCGTTGTTGATAACAAGAGCTGTTTTCTCCTTCTTAATAGCGGTGATCTTGTTTACTTCTATCGTCAACTGGAAAATATAGAGATCGTTAGAGAATCGAGATTGTGTGAGAATTGGAAGAGGGGGGATGAGGAGAGACTGGTTTGTCTTGACCCATGAATGAGACAAAATTTGATGAACTTGAGCTCGAATGAAGGTTTATAGTTGCATAGTTGACATTAACTGGGAGAGAGAAAAGGATAGTAGAAATCATTTATTTTCTGGATGGGGAGGGATCATAGAAGTCGTTCGTTTGGTTCAAGAATAGGGAAAGAATTGATGAACTTTTTAGCTCGAATGAAAGTTTGTGGTCAGAAACTCACTCACCAGAGTCTCCCACCCGAGGATGTTGGCATAGAAACAGAACCAGTTCTGTGAAACGTACATGCGACCCTGTACCAAGATGTCACGTAACAGTGCACAGGAGAAATCTAGTGGGCAAAGAGGTGATTTGCTTATAGAGAGGCTGCAACTTCCAGAATCTTAGGCAACCTATTAGGAAGGATTTGGCGGCAGTTCAGATTCATCATCATAATGAGCGCCAAATATCACGATGTAGTTAACGATAGATTATAGATGGTTAACGATAGATGATAGTCAATATCGATTATCCCATACCCTGAATAAGAGTCTCTCCCTCCGGTAGAGACTTGAACAACTTGTGAAAATCATGCTCTCTGCTCTTGGGGTTTGTGTTGGGCAGCATCTGAAATAGGAGAGAGTTAGTTAAGACTAGCAGTCAGGTTGGTATATTTAGATCACACATTGAAAGAATGACTTGTTTTGGCTCAGATTATATTGTTAAAAAAGAAGGAAGGGAAAGATTCGGATATATATTAATTGGGGGGAGAAACTTGAGTTTAAATGAGGAAGGTTTTTACACGTAACGCGCGAAGTCTATAAACCCCGCTTGAGTTCTATGATAGACCTGTTTTTGTTTTTCTGACGAAGATTCACTCAATTTATCGTATGACGACGTACTACTACAGCTATGATCGGAAGATTCACTCATTTTCTAACTCACACGTGAGTGAGTGTGTGTGTGTGTGGTATAATAAAACGAAGCACTCAAAAAAACATGAAATAACCCAGAACCGGATAAGCAAATGATGGGAATTCTGCCCGGCGATTATTATATCGATGAAGATCAATTATTCCATTCACGAAATCGGAGATCGTTTCTTTGACACCGACGTCACATGGTCATGGACTTGCGTTTCATGGCACAAATTGACGTCAATGATTATTGATATGTGGGTGACATGTGAGAGGGGGTGAGAGGGGAGATCGGAATGGGATGGAAGATGATGGGTAATGGGGAGGGATTCTGATTAAACGGAGGGATGTCAATCAGAAACTGGTCACCTTCCTTGACGAAATCGTGTCACTTTCCTTGAAATGGGTAAAATTGGTAATTCAAACAAAACAGAGGAGTTGTCTCGTTCAACCGTAAACAAATCCACAAGCTAGGTTTCTTATAGGCTCATAAACTCCTTGTAAAATACACAAATCGTGCGTACAACTATATTTCTTTCCGAGATCGCATTATATAATGGGCTAAAAGTAATTATACCTTATAAGGAAAAAGATCCGAGACCTATAAGAGAGGAAGGCTGGAGCGAAGATGGATGAATGAGTTTGATATAATAATCATTCGGCATTATATTATCAAACTGGTTCATTTTGAATTATACGTCACGATATATAGTTTGACTCTTTGGTGAGTATGCATGATAATCATAAGTTTAGAGCGATATAATGTGCTCTAGATTGTTAGAACAAACTGCTGTCAAAATTTAGAGCGATCTGTGAAATTGTTCGCTCAGCAGGTGATTATGTGTTCGAGAGAGAGTGAGAGAGGGGAGAGATGTGGTTATTTTGTTGATTATGCCGGTTTGGGATGGGCTATCGTGATCTCCCTAACCACGATATGGTGAGAATATACACCAGTTGTGGTTCAGATGTGAACATGATCACGTTGGGAGATCTGTGGAAATGTGTGATCACATGATGAGATTGTGAAGTGGTTGGAAAATTCTTGTTTTCAGTTGGTCTGGTTCTGGCCTGGGAAAAATGATGACCAGATCCGTAACTAGATTTCAGTCATTCTCCGAGTTCCAATCACCCCCCACCTTGATCATGTGACCCTGGGTTACGATCATGTGACCCCCCTGTCCCCCTCCCACAGTTCTCATAATCAGGATTTGAGACAATACAGGCACCTGATCAGTATCTCATTACATAGGTGTCTGATCACGGTGGGAACAACGCCTCCTCGTCTGAGAGAACCTCATCAGAGAACCCCATCATCACGCCCAGTTAATGACATGTCTCACATTCTCAACATTCTCCCACCCTCTGTAACGCCCCTTCTCTCACCAATATAAATACCTCTCAACCACCAATCAAACCATCAAAAACACTCCTCCAACACCTACAACCATCTCAAAACAACCATGGTAACCACCGAAAACCTCACCCCCTCCCCTTCCATCCACCACGAACCCCGCCTCCCACACTCCCCCCACTCATCCTTCTACTCCCACCCCTCGCTCGAAGTCCAGATGAAGACCATCACCTACTCCCCCTCCCTCCCCATGACAACCACCTCAACCGAGCTCCTCCCCCTAGAGATCTACAACTTGGAGCGAATTTCCCCTCACCCCAACATTCAGAATCTAGTTGAATACTCCTACCACCGACACGAGAAGAGCTGGAGTGTCATGCTGGAGTGGGATTCAGAGTGGGAGCCTCTCACCNTCTCCGAGTTCCAATCACCCCCCACCTTGATCATGTGACCCTGGGTTACGATTATGTGACCCCCCTGTCCCCCTCCCACGGTTCTCATAATCAGGATTTGAGACAATATAGGCACCTGATCAGGATCTCATTGCATGGGTGTCTGATCACACGAAACGGTGGGAACAACGCCTCCTTGTCTGAGAGAACCTCATCAGAGAACCCCATCATCACGCCCAGTTAATGTCATGTCTCACATTCTCCCACCCTCTGTAACGCCCCTAATCTCACCAATATAAATACCTCTCAACAACCGATCAAACCATCAAAAACACTCCTCCAACACCTACAACCATCTCAGAACAACCATGGTAACCACCGAAAACCTCACCCCCTCCCCTTCCCTCCACCACGAACCCCGACTCCCACACTCCCCCCACTCATCCTTCTACTCCCACCCCGCACTCGAAGTCCAGATGAAGACCATCACCTACTCCCCCTCTCTCCCCATGACAACCACCTCAACCGAGCTCCTCCCCCTTGAGATTTACAACTTGGAGCGGATTTCCCCTCACCCCAACATTCAGAATCTAGTTGAATACTCCTATCACCGTCACGAGAAGAGCTGGGACGTGATGCTGGAGTGGGATTCAGAGTGGGAGCCTCTCACCAACCTGGCTACAGCTGCCACCCCCGTTCTAAGCGAGGATAACACCAGGGACATCACTCAACAACTTCTCTCCGCCGTGGTCTACTGTCTGGATCACGGTGTGGACCACAGAGACATCTCCGTGAGGAATGTCCTCCTCGACCGTGACAGTAACAAGATAAAGTTGGCAGGATTCCAACATTCCACCCTGCTCTCCATTCTCCCTCACACCCTCCAACCCCTCTCCTCCACCTCCCCCACTTCAACCCCTCCTGAACTGTACCGTGCGGGATTCTGTCACGCCCGGCCCGCTGCGGTTTGGTCGATTGGATGTCTCATTTTCCAACTTCTCACCCGATGCCCGCCAGTGACAACCCGCACGGATGTTGCTACAAACAACATAAACTGGCGGGTGTTCAGACCGAGTGCAATGTCGGAGGAGGTGTACGATTTGGTGTTGATGTGTCTCAACCCGCGACCGGAGGGCAGGATCACACTGGGGGAGCTGGTCCAACATCCGTGGGTCATGGGGGAAACTTTGGTTTGAGAAATGATGATGTGAAATGTTTGTTATTTGTGTTGATTGATTAATTTATTCCATCTCAAGTATCGATATTCAATTCATTGACTAAACAGTGACTCTAAACTTGGAATTCCCGAGAATATCTAATATTCTAATATCCGACAAGATATCCCGCCGTCACAAACAACCGACAAGATCAAATTGGCATGATTCCAAAATTTCACCCTCTGTTCTCCTCATCTATCCTCTCTTCACTACCTTCGAAGAGGAAGTCCGCGTTCTCTTCCTTCTTCTCACTATGATCATGCTGGTTGCAGGGCTCACAGTCGAACACTTGGTGCAAATCATGACAGATCCACAAAAGTTCCAAAATGGGCTAAACTGTTGAACAAAGACGTATAGGTGGGGCTCAGACGGTCAGACGAAACGACTCTTTCTTCAAAGTAAGTAATTCTGAAAACAATGACTGAACTTCTCCCACCCCCCAATATATTTATTGCGTCACAAATTCCGATTCTAGTGTTGTATCACATTACAAACGGGGAAACAGTGTTTTGGTGGTGATTTTTTGTGAAAAGTTTGTGATAAGAACCATCACAAGATGCTATTGCATTAGCTTGTCAACGTGAATATCAGCGTACTGCAGCTGTGTTCGCTTCATCGCTACTTCATAGGTATGTGATAATCGACAGGATGTGACAGTTGTGATAGAAAGGGTAGATTGATAGATGAATGCGAAGAAAGTAGAGCTAAATAGTAAGGATTGACCGATATCGATCATCTAAACCCCGCACCATTTGAAGTATCTTAACTGTATTGAACAAAGAAGTGAGTGATGAACCCGCGCCCCCAGACACTCACAATCTCATCAGGTGTCACACTGGTGTCACTGCCAGTCTTGACAACTCGGTCACTCATGATTTCCCTCCAATATCACCTTCAGAGGTTACAACTCAGGTATAACCTAAACTTGAGAAAATAGCGATAGGAGGAAAAGGTTTGCGTTTGCGAAGGGAAAACGTAAAGATTGCACGATTGTAAACAAAATTGCGAACTACTAAGTTTTCAAGGAATTCTCAGTTTTCTACGTATTCAAAGTTTCGCATGTACAAAATCCATGCATAGTGTGTATGTATGACGTACAGTAGGAGTACACGTACGTAAGTCGTGTGGAGAAAAATCAAGGCTCAGTGATATTGTGGCCAACAGCTAAAATTCAAACTACGACCCAACATAATTTATTACTTTGATAATAAACTTTCTGTTATAAGACAAAAGATAGAAACATGATTTATGTAATTAACGTTGAATAATCCTAGCATTTATAACGTCAAGTATGAATGGAAACATGCATACAGAATTTAATGCTGTATACTAGACGTAAGATGAGTGATGACAAGTATAAAGATCAATGACTCAACATGAACGTCATGACCGAAATACGATTAAAGTGTATGGCAGGAACTCTACTCAATGCTGGAATTGATCCACTAAGCTAACGAACAAACAAACAAACAACAAACAAACAAACAGAAAGGATTCGCTAACCGAAACGGAGATTCCACTATACTCTACACGGGCACTAACTAGGGTAACTATCAACACTCAACAGGAAGCTCGATGCCAGTGTGTGTTTGTGTGTCATCATCATATGCTACAGTGTACATTGTATTTGCACATTGTACAATGTACATGGTACACTCGCAATGTATACTGCAACAAATTCATTCATATAACGTTGATGAAAGCACACAAGGCTAATCTATACTAAACATAAGTAATAATAAGGCACAGGGTGGAACCAGGTGGCTTTATGTTACGGTGGATGTTATGTGGTGGCTTTATGCTATAGTGGCACTCAAGTGAGGGCACTCAAGTGATGTATATAATAATTTGATGTATGTAATATATATACAGTATATTATACATACCAGTGTATATCGTATAGTGTATAACGCATAATGTACATTGTAGTGTACATTGTGCATTGCACAATGTACATTGTATAATTTTGTCGAATTTCCACCCATTTCCACAAACTCACCACATTTTTCGCAGCATCAAGGAAAGCTGAGAATGATTTCTCCGTCTCTCCACTACTCGCTGTAGCAGAAGACTGGACAGGTTCTATACAACTCCGCGGACGCCGAGAAGAAGAAGAGGAGGGGAGTGATTTAGGGAGCGGCTTTTCAGAGGAGGAGGGGAGTGATTTAGGGAGTGGTTTATCAGATGAGGAGGGAAATGATTTAGGGAGCGGTTTATCAGAGGAAATGTTAGATGAGGACATGACAATGTGTGCAGTGGACGGCACTAAGATGGATGGTAGTGTTGACAAGAGACAGGGGAGAGGGAGGGATTTGCTGGTATCCCCGGTAACATCATGGTAGGAAGTGGATTCAAACTCTGCACTCCTGCTCTTTACAAGACACCCAGTCGCCACTGAATGATCCTCAACACCCGATACACCAGTTGTGTGGGGTACTCTGAGAGTCGTGATGTGATCTGATCTCTCTCCTCCTCCTCCTGGGACATGATGTGATCTCGAGATCATTTCCTCATGGACTGGGCTGGACGAGTCGGAGGATGTGGCATGGTGGTTGGACGATTTTGTCCTCTTCTTGGATTTGGACGATGAGGCTCGGTTAGGACTGCTGCTCATGGTTCCACTGTTCTTGAAGGGAAGATGAATCAAACAGATTTCATTTGGGTAGGGAGTTAGCAGAAAAATGATACGTAGAAATACAAAATATACAACCTTAACATCGGTGAAAAGTAGAATCTTGGATTGGGCGAACAGCTGCAGCTTCTAAAAAGCAGCCCAGTTTAGTACTTATTTAGATGAGCAGAGCACAACCTAGCAAAAAACGACTAACAACTCTGGCACATATTATAGTAGTCACACGCACACTCCTACACTCAAAAGTATATAGTGGACACTGTACTACAGTAATAGATAAATTATGGTTTACCATTAGTACACTAGTCACTATATATCGTGGAAGAAGCACATAATATCGGAAATAGTGAGCACAAATCCCACAACTCGGACACACGCACAAACAAAAACACACGCACACACGCTCGCGCCTCACATACACACAAACACACAAACACAAACACACACACACACACACACACACACACAAACCAATCTATGACGACGAGGACCTTTAGAAGAAGCACAAAGCTCTCAACAAAGAACAAAATATATACCAATCAAGATTATAGGAGAAGCTTGTGTATAGTAGTGTACAAACATGTGTGTGTGTTTGTGTGTGTGTGTGTGTGTGTGTGTGCGTGTGTGTTTGTGTTTGTGTGTTTGTGTAATCTATATTATGAAGGAGCAGCTTGTGCAGCAAGCTTTAGCTGCGGGTCATCGCAGAGCACACAGTACGAACAATGGTATGATGCGACCACATTATATTATCGGAAGAACCTGCTTCTACCAATATATAAAGAGCTCGATAGTAATATCCAATCAACTATCTATATACCCAGTTCCGTAAGCTTGCGTCGCAAAAACAATGCAGTGAAGCTGATGTGACGCAAACCCGATAGAAACTCGAGCATCGAGCAACAATCCACTCTCTCATTTGATTGGCTGGCGTTGATCCAAAAAACAAGGAGTAAATTGAGTGGCGCAAACCAATTCCAAAACCCACGTGCAAGTATTGCGATGTAAATTGTAAGATTTCACGATATTTGGCTTCAATCGAGGTCAAAAAGAAGAGGGTTGACCATATTGGCGATGTGAACAAAATACAAAGGTTTGGTTTTAGGGGTTGGCAAGGCTCAAGCTATGCGTAAACATTAAGCCAACTCTTGGCATCGCTTCATACTGAGTAAAGTATTATACTCTGTCTGAATAAGCTGTTCCCCAGAAAATTATTCGTCTGCATTTTCGACGTCAATGATGATTTGTGTATTTTGGCAAAACCGTTTATAACAAGTTAAAACATATGTAGTCACAGTCTCTCAAGTCTTCCAAGAGTTGAGTCTTGAGATAAAACTCATGAAATTGAAATAAATACACGGGTGAAACATTCGTCTGGAAAATCTTGCACAAAATAATTCATTATGTCTGGAACAAAATGCGTGAAGTGGTGAAATCATTTTCAATTTGCAATTTGGGGAATTAGCGCGAAACCTTTGGTACGGAATACAATTTTCGTATATCGAGCAAATATGTTCTACCGGCTGCATAGTGAATATATATTGCATGATACATGATGGCTTACAGAATAAGTGGAAGAAGCCATGAAAAATTTTAAGTGTTGCCTGTGAGAAATTTCGCATTTAATTCTGAAGACAGATATTTCTCATTAATTCGATAAGTTTTGGAGCTCTCTACTTGTCAGGAGAATACCCCATTGTTACTATGTTAGGTTGCTGTGTTAGGTTGCTATGTTATGTTGCTAGGGGCGATTGCCATGGAGTTATTCCTAACACTCACCTCATCCTTGACCCTCATCGCTGTTTCAGCTGCAGCTCGCACAACCCCATGATTCACCAGATCAGACATGGACCCAAATACTGGAGTGAGGTCCTTGATTGGAGAGGTCCATCCTTGAGGGTTGGATGCCCACTTGAGGAATGCGGTGTTTTGCAGACTGGAGGAGCGCACCAGAGCTCCCCTCATATTGTTGCTATGGGGAGGTTGCTATGGGTGTGGCTACGGGTGTTGCTATGGGAGGTGTTTTGAAGCTTCGGAGCAAACACAATGAGAAAGACACTTATTACGATCGTGTACGATGAAAGACGATGAATTCTAGTATCACATGATGCAAGTCAGACCATGAGAAAGAAAGGAAGAATCTCTCTCGAGACACTGTTAAACAAGGAACATTACATTTCCTTGTTTTTAAAAGAAGTGTCACGCGCGAGCTCTTGAGAAGTGAAAACAGACACGTAATATCGACTCAAACGTCAGATATGCATACACAATATTATGTTCACACTGGAACTTATGAAGGCAAGATTTTAGCATGCTTAAAGTGAACATATGAAATGTACGAAATCTCACAATCTTATGATAGAGGGGAAGAACATGATTGTAATATATGAGCAGCTGGGCTCGAGAAAACGGTTCTGCCGCGCGAATACTGGGTTTGTGACACACAATCCCCCTAATTTTTTGCGGTGTTTCACCACTTCTGCAGTGGCGTGATACTTGATATGATTTGTTACTATTTTAAAACACAGACACATGGTTTAGTATGATAACCATGTGACGTTAGCTCCAGCTGAAATCATCGACCATTTTTAGGGAAGAAGATAATTTTCGACAGAATAACAGTACCAATTCTTGTATGTCAAGACCCAGACACGCGCCTACCTGCGCAAGAATTCTCAGCGATCCTCTAATCAGGTATCCTCTCTGGTGAACCTCCTTCAAAAACACGGCATTTGCACTCTTCAGTTTCCGTAACAGGATGTGTCTTTGGAACATGAGGGAGAACTCGTCCCAAATTCGGGCTGATCGGACGACGAGGATTCCCCTCTTTCTAGGAGAGGAGAGAGGCGAGGTGTCAGTGTGAGGGTGATCAGAGGTTTTTCTAGTGCTTCTCTCCCCGCGAGCCGTGAGGAAATGGGCGTGGCCAATTACTCGATCAGCTGAACCTGTCAAGAAGAAACGATAGAGGAGAGGGAGATCATGTTCACAATAACCCCACGTTGATCAGATGAAGACTAAATCACAATTCTCTCTTACCTCCCCCATCATTCTGATCCATCACACCCAAATATAGACACTCCCCTACTCTTCAACTCCACTGACCAACACTTGCCAATTGACAACCTCAGTAGTGTTTCCTCCTCCGAACACAGACAACCACCACCAGCTTTCCTCCTCTTTCCTTCTTTCTCTTTCTTTCTCTTTCTCTTTATTAGACACCTTTTCTCCTATTTTGTCTCTCCCTCTTCCCGACGTCACCTCTTCTCCGCTCTCCTCGCTTCCACCAACTTCACCTTTCCTAAAACCTCTCTCTCGCTCTCCTGACGTCACGATGACGTTACAGCTGGCGATGGAAAGGGCAAGTTCCCGAATTGTCCACCACGATCGAAGTTCCCGAACCCGAGCCGCTCTCTCGTTCTCAATACGAGTCAGACGAGCGAGGCGATAACGACGAATACGGTTACGAATCAGCTTCGGATCAAAAGTGCGAAAAGTGCGGGTAGTTTTTGAGGAAAAAAGTGTGAACCACAGTGTTGTGAATCAGTGGGAATTGGGGTACTCAGTGTTGTTGTTGCTTTCTAACCAAAGAACAATATAATTGTACACGCATGAAAACAATAGCGGTCCAATGCTGGTTCAGCATAATACACCTGCGGTACATGTAATGTGGTGCAAAGGACTGAAAATTACTGAAAAAACAACATTTCACCATTTCAATGAGGGGAGGAGAGTACCGATAAGTGTGATGTGTTTGGTAGGTTCGAAAAAGTGAATCACTGTTGTTATAGGGCCCAGTGACTGATAAAGGAAACATTTTATCTTAACACTAACTTATCAACTTCAATCAAAAATGCATTTCCCAATTATAGTGATTCCCCTCTATCTACAATCTAGAATCGAGTCACTTACCAGCGATAATTTACATTTCCCTCCCCACTCACCGAATTTCCAATGAGTGTCAGAGTTCCCAGACTTTTTCTCCGTATCTTCTTCCTAATCTTCTTCCGCTCTTTACTACTAACACTCCGCCCAAAGGGAACTTCCCGAAGCTGAGGATCAATCTTATCAGCGAGCTCCAACTTCTCCTTTGACGACAGCTCCGCCTCATTAATCTCATCGTGCAGCTGTCGTTTAGACGCGATTTCTCGCTCGACCGGATCGAGAACCGCTGTCTGAACTCCCTCCTCTTCCTGTTCCCCTTCTAGCACACTCCCTCCTGCTCCCCCTGCAACTCCCCCCGCTATTCCCCCTCCCCCGCGGGGGGAAGCAGTACTGGATCTCCCTTGAGAAGTGTGATTACTATTCGCACTGCTGGTGTCACTGGTGAGGAAGTCCAGTGCTGAGAGGTTACCGTTACTCTCGAACCGGATCAGGTTGATGTACTCCTCAAATGTGAAGGACTCGGAGGATTCCTCCTCTTCGGAAGTCGTGGACATGTTCCGACTATAAACACGTGGACATAAACACGTGGTCATTAACACATGGATATAAACACATGGATATAGAGAGGGAGAGAGTGGGTTAGATATGGGGGAGAGATTGGGTTAGATATGAAAAGAGGACTCCTCTTAGAGGAGGGGGATAAAATGTGAGAGGGTGGGGTAAAACTGGTGGTATGTATAATCAGCAGATAATAATATCCTTGGATTGCGGAGATTTTGCAGAATACCAGGGGATTTAATAAAAAAAAACCAGTTAACTGAAGATCGTAGTACACTATACTCTAGGTGAAGCCTTTACAAAAACTCGAGACAAAAAGCTATCCCCCGAAAATGCTAAAATAGAAGTGAAATGTATTCGATCTTGTATGCGATATATTGAGGTGAGGGTACTTTACTGTTCAAGCATAGTGATTAATGTATTGCCTGCTCACTAGAATATGATAGAGGTCGCTGCAATATAGTGGTCACTGTAACAGATACAATGAATTTATAGAGGTCAATGTAATATAAAGCTCACTACAATACAGTGGCCACTGCATCTCGGAGGTCACTGCAATGTAGTGGCCACTCATGACTACTAACCATGGTTGCAACGATTTTCAAAACCTCGTGATAATACCAAATTAGGCGAAGGAACTGTGTTGTTCCTGACTCAGTAACACCTGTGCACGCGTCAACCCGATATGATATTTCGAAAAAACGCGATATTTCGAAAGAACGCGCTATTTCGAAAAAACGCGAGGATACTGCGAATATATCGCAGTATGTCGACTTACGCAGAGTGTATGTGGGGGTGGTTATATGTATCGTGCATATCTAATTCCAGAGGATAATATGTAATGGACAATTAGAGATGTCCACGACAAAAATACTATGACTCAAAGGTTATACGACTGTTTAGTACGATATGATAGCAGATTGTCGCCACACAGCGAATAGAAGGGGACTCAAAAAGCACATGGTCAAGAGAAATTATCACTGATCAATTTGCAGTGACAATTTCAAAATCTTCAGAACCCAGCACAAGCCTTGACTAAGAATGAACAGTGAATGGCCCACACGCACACACTCAGAGTGCTCACTAATTCCTGTGTTTAGTACGATATGACTGCAGATCTTAGCCACACAGCGAAAAGGAGGGGACTCAAAAAGCATATGGTCAAGAAAAATCATAATTGATCAATTGGAAGTGACATTTCCAAAGTCCAACACCGGCCGACGACCAGGGCCTAGACTTAGAATGAACAGAGAGTGCTCACTCATTTGTGGACTAATTCCTGCGTTAGAATGTGTCTTGAAATATGCAGTCTGCTGTCAACAATACCGTGAGTGTCGTCAAGATATAATACGTTCAGCAGAAATAGAGGGAGGCAGGGAGGAAGGGTAAACAGATATAGACGTCAGTTGGAGACACATTACCAGAATTCTGGATGCCACATTCATGAATGTCGACACCCAGAGTGAATCAGTGAAATTCAAAGTCTAACTATCGCCAGTCAAAGAGATATGGACGGGGATAAATGCAGTCCACACAAATTTCAGGGTCAAAAATATTACGAAATTTTACCCGAGCTGATTGAATAAATGAATAATTCAAAAACTATAACTAAAGTTATATGGCATCGGGCATACTGCAGATCAGATGTTATATGATACAGAGGGAGCTGAGTTCCCTGACTACTGTGACACGAGTCATGTTCACTGATATTGGATGACAGAGGAGAGAGATGCCACATTTCAATGCCACATGTATAACAGTGTTATACACGTGCCACAATTGTGTGCATGCCAGTGTCGAAACTCTACCCACAAGCACTGTTAGCACACACGTACGTACCCAGTATTTAATGAGTTGTCATTATTAACATAATTAGTTATAGCCAGTGCTTGCTCATCTGTCACAAGCACCAGTATATATGACTATGATGAATCATTTGTTTGTGAGTGTGTGTGATTGTGTGCGTGTGTGCGTGTCCGGACATTATACACATTGTACATCGTATACATTATGCATTATATACATTGAACATTAAGAGTACAGTAGTACACTGAGTAACAACGAAAAGTTTGGCATCACGGAAGGAGAATCAACTATTACTAAGACTGAAAAGTGAGAAAAATGTGTGAAAGTGGAAAAAGCGTCTACTGATACTATTGTAAATGTCAAACATACAAACAGACATACAAACATACACAAACAGAGCAATATCGTATTAGCTCCAGGGAGAGAGAGAGGGCGGAGAATGGCTGGATTAGAGAGAGCGCATACAACACACATATATGATACAAACATACAAACAATATACCTACAAGCATACAGGCAAACGCATAAATCAACGAAGCAAGAACCTCAACTAAGACACAAGAATTCACTTCATGAAATATTCAAGCGACCTGGAGTTTTATAAAGTACGTGCTTGTATTTATGGAGTTGTGTATTCCATGTACTACACACTTATTCCGTGGAATTAGTATACAATTTTACATAGCTTCAACATGCCGAGGGCTATTTATAGAAGCAGTTCCTATAGAATAAACGTGGACAAACGCAGGACAAAAGATAAACTTGATGTTGAAAGTTGGACTAACAACAACATTAACCATCTATTAAGTCTACCACTTGAACAACTTGTTATATCACCGAGAAGTCTGGAAATTGCAGCAGTTGCACGAATGAAGAAGCCGTATGATTATGAAACTACTATTCCAGAGCTCGAGACGACATGAAAATAGCGCCGTATGTCTTATGTCCTCTATTGAGCAATCGGAATCACTAGAAAATCGTCAATCACTAGTCTCCAAGTGCCGGCAAACATTGAGGTGACCAATCACTGGGGACTGGGTAGATGAAGCGAATGTATCCGGTTGTAAAACATCACAAATTATACCATGAGATATATTGAGATGAGAGGAGGGAAATGATGTGTGATCTAAATCGCAGATTTTGATGTGAGTCAGGAATTCTTGAGGAATGGAAATTTCTGGCAGAAGCAATGATGGCGTGTGCTTACAGGCTCAGCGATTCTGGCTAAATGTCACAAAACAAAGAAAATTTCCACAATGAACCTATGTAAGGGGTAGTAAGCATTGCTGAGACATTTGCTAGATGAGCGATACTCACAACACAATGGATGCAAGATGTGTGTGTGTGTGTGTGTGTGTGTGTGTGTGTGTGTGTGTGTGTGTGTNTGTAAGTGCTGTCTATCTACGCTGCAAATTTTGCTGCCAAGCTCTAAACACGACCGGAGTTATAGGCAGCGTTAGAAATGAACAGAAACTGAAAAGTCGGTTTTTTGCTGATAACTCGTCCATTTTTTGAGCTAGGAACTTGAAATTTTTGTGGGAAAAATGTATGGCCAATACCTATCAGACCACCAAGTTTCATCCAGAAACGCCGATCAGAAGCTGAGAAATGAACCTCTACTTTTGTTGCGTTTTTTTTGGCACACCCTGTACTTTCCTAATAGCAGACTTCGATGAATGAAGTCTGGAAATGTACAAATATGGAGCGTGCAAAGAGAGGGTTGTGACGGAAGTGAGTCTTCTGAAAAGTATGGTGCAATACTGAACAATCGATGCGTCTCCATGACTCTGGGATCCCTTGTAACGGACATATTACAGGAAATGATGAGTTGGCAATGCGCCAGATGTGACCACAATTCTGTACTTCGTTATATACGGCAGAGTGGTGCCTAAAGAAAGCTGTGGACCACACGCCATATTGTGCGACCCAATTTGACACTCACGTCACAATTTTATGACTAGGTTACGCGCGAAACTGTAGCGCGCGAGACAGTTTTCGCGAGCTCACTCCCAAGAAGCAGACTATAACACTGGAGACAAATCTTAGATATTCCTGCAAAATCACATACATATCATCCCAAATTTTGGACTTAATAGTTTTGGCAACTGAATCTCTGTTAACTGATTGTCATGACATGTGTTCGTGACATGTGGAAATAGCTCGGTCCGTTGCCAACATGAAACTCGATAACATTTGTTGAATTATCATAACTAATCCTACTAACTTTTCGGAATATTCGCTATTTGACTATCCTGGCTGTCTGGAAAAATGCCTGTTTCTTGCCAATGGATTGAGTAGCTGATCACGCAAATTCGATAATGTCAAGACTGATGTGGGAAAAGCAAAGATCACGCCATTATCGGTAGATCACTCAGTCAGCAGAATTGGGCTGCGCGCGCCACATTAACAGCGTGCCGCGCCGCGCACCCACTCTGCTCACAACACAAAATTCAACTTTCTACAGGAGATGAGCAGCGCGCGCCGCGCAAACCAATCAAAGATGCGATTGAGTCCAGCTTTTAAATTCAGTATTCCTGCAAAACAGCCAACACCATTTGCTCTGCATGTTTTGTAGGCGCGGCTAAGTGAAGACAATTTCACAATATTCCATGTGGTACTGCACCAGGCATTTCTGAGAAAGTATTGGGTCAAATTTCGAAATACGTCACGGAATGTGTAATTACATACTTTTGGTTTTCGCACTTTTGGAAAATGTACTGTAACTCAATATCAACTTGGAAAGGGGGCTGAATATGTGCTCGCCTGGTAGTATCCATGAAAACACCATTATACCAAGCAGATAAGAGATGAATATACATACCTACAAACGTGTGTGTGTGTGTGTGTGTGTGTGTGTGTGTGAAATGGTGTGTTTAGATAAAGCAGTGCTACACACACTGTTCTTACATTGTGTTGTGATCAATTGGTATGTAGGTAGTCACATACAAGAGACGCTGCAACAAACAGACAAACAAACAAACACAGTTTGTACGTGTTTTCGTAAGAATAATTTGTTTACGAGACCTTTTACACCAGTCAATACACGTCATAAGTGATATAGAATCAGGGAAGTTGGCAAAAGCACAATCACTTATCCAGACTGTTTTTGGAACTTAACGCAGGTTATTTCTGCTGAAGTTGAAAAGTTACTGCTGTAATTAGCATGAAACTGATCAGAAATATCCGTAACCATAGTTACAGTTTCTATAGTAGTACAAACTCAACAAACACCATATAGTGATACGTGATCAGATCTATAGTACCCTACTCAAACTCGCTACAGAAGCACAGGCGGTCTTTAAATCATGGAGAAGTAAATAGAAATATGAGGAAAGTTGAGGAAGTAAAATATAGAAGAAATGAGTACAAGAGCTATGTGTTCACAAGAAGTAGGTTCTATCCTTCCATTCATCACAAAAACCCTCTATCCCCCCACCCACCTTCTGTCCTATTTCCAATCTAATCAAGTTGGTGTTTGCACGAAGGGGCTGGTTTTAGCATGGTTATTCTACGTATGGAATAATGGGGAAGGGGGGCCACACGAATGTCACAATGGGCTTGATCGCACTGTACTTTTTAGTGAGCGACCATTCATAGTCAGGGGCGATCCCCACTTGACAATAAAAGTGTGTGTGTGTGTGTGTGTGTGTG
>CAMPET010000348.1:51203-64201 GCA_946803715.1 Beroe ovata
ACACACACACACACCACCTCTCCAATCGTAACACTTTTCTCCGCAGTGAGGCGATGAGGGGAAGTCTGCCCCTCATCAAAGTTGGACTCCCCGTGACAGATCCCCTGTGTGACATCATCAGCACTTCACAGAGCGTCATCAGAGATGTAACTAGGGCGACCGGTGGGTAAAGCAACATATATCTCCATATATGGGACGAATTTTCGTGTATAGAAACGAGATGTAGGGAATTGACTAGGAGAAGCAATATAGGCGAAAATTCCATCGTAGATCGATTCAGCGTCCAAAATTACCTAGGAATCGATGGTATTTGAATGGAAATTGGATAAAAATATTTTTTCGTAATTTGCATAGTAGGGTTGGACGAAAATGTTGTGAATGAACCCACACTTCGCTGCCTCGATTTTGAGGGTCTGTTAGGGGGACTTAACTGGCATTTACGGTCCCATTTTCGCACCAGACCATCTCTCCTACACTCATACTACAACTATAATTCCTTTTCATGATCATATGTAATCCATACTCGCCGTGGGACCACGCCCAAATGACGATTTCTAACCCGTGGAAAGCAATACATCCAAAACACGAAAATCAATGGGACACACCAAGATGGACCAAAAATTTTTTCACGGGAGAACAACTGGTTATAAGTGTTTCTGGCCTAATTTTTGACGTAGAATCCGAATCTGATGGAATTTTGGAGCTAGCTCATGGGGAAATGGGTGAAAATTCCATCTCCTCTTTGAATGTGTTCTTCGGTTTCGCACTTCCGATAGCGCCTCTGGGAAGCAAGATAGGTCAAAAATTCTATCGCAGATCGATTCAGCGTCCAAAATTACATAGGAATCGATGGTGTCTGTATGGAAATTGGATAAAAATATTTTTTCGAATTTTGCATAGTAGGGTTGGACGAATATGTTGTGAATAAACGCACACTTCGCTGCCACGATTTTGAGGGTCTGTTAGGGGGACTTAACTGGCATTTACGGCCCCATTTTCACACCAGACCATCTCTCCTACTCTCATACTACAACTATAAATCCTTTTCATGATCATACATAATCCATACTCGCCGTGGGACCACGCCCAAATGACGATTTCTAACCCTTGGGAAGCAATACCTCCAAAACACGAAAATCAATGGGACACACCAAGATGGACCAAAAATTTTTTCACGGAAGAACAACTGGTTATAAGTGTTTCTGGCCTAATTTTTGACGTAGAATCCGAATCTGATGGAATTTTGGAGCTAGCTCATGGGGAAATGGGTGAAAATTCCATCTCCTCTTTGAATGTGTTCTTCGGTTTCGCACTTCCGATAGCGCCTCTGGGAAGCAAGATAGGTCAAAAATTCTATCGCAGATCGATTCAGCGTCCAAAATTACATAGGAATCGATGGTGTCTGTATGGAAATTGGATAAAAATATTTTTTCGAATTTTGCATAGTAGGGTTGGACGAATATGTTGTGAATAAACGCACACTTCGCTGCCACGATTTTGAGGGTCTGTTAGGGGGACTTAACTGGCATTTACGGCCCCATTTTCACACCAGACCATCTCTCCTACTCTCATACTACAACTATAAATCCTTTTCATGATCATACATAATCCATACTCGCCGTGGGACCACGCCCAAATGACGATTTCTAACCCTTGGGAANTTCTTCTCAGGATAATATCAAACTCCTACAACGATATGTGAGTCATTGAGATCACTTATATTTGAACTTTTCACGAGGACCCAATTCCCATTCAATGAATGATCCTGATGTTGAGAACTTCTGAGTTTGCGATTGAGGATTGAAGTCTGACTCATTTCGGATGGGGTTTTTGCTGCTACGAAGATCTCGATTTGTTCTGAACCTAGTAAAACTCCAAACTATGTAACCATGGTGACAGCCAATATCCCCTCAGGTACAAAGTGCAGCTGCGAGAGTGGTGAATCACCAGACAACGAAACACTCGCACGAACGTGCAGAGAAGATGCTCAACTTCTGTGTGGACCTGTACCAAATGAACTCTGCTAACCTCATTGAGACCATACTCAAACAAGTCAAGGAGGTTTGTTCTGAGCAAAATATCTCTCAATTTGTCGGGAGAAGGGCGAGAGAGGAGCTGTTACTGATGCCCCATTGCTGATCCCTCCCTCGACACCAATTATACCTTCTTATATTTCATCCCCCCTTTTCTCTTCTCTCCCGACTCCTTCCCTTCCTTCTCCCTCCTTTCCTCATCTCTCCTCCTCCCACAGACCACTGACGCCACGTTCACTGCGCTCATGGTGGCTGATTCTCATGAGCAGGAACTCTCAGTTCATCTGCATGATGGGGGATTCCAGCTGGAAAACATGACCATTGATGTGAGTTGCCATGACAACAACCATAGAGCACAACTCCGTGTTGCTATCGTAACAGTTTCACAACTCTGTGATGATATGTTATTCTCAGCTGGATTCCAGTCTATACGGTCAACTAATTATGGCTAACAAACCTGTGAACATGGTGAATGTCTCCAAGAATCCCAAGTTTAACCATGAATCAGACACCCTCACTGGTTTGTAACCATGACAACATGAATCTCCAGCTGACAAGTTCATTTCCATGGCAAATGAATTCTCCTGGTTACTCTGATGATGGAAACTGCATTCAGGAAGAGACATCCAGACGGTCATAGCTCTGCCACTCTTCTCAGAATCCCGATACAAGACCAAATCAATGATCTGTGCCTTCAACAAACGGGGACTCAAATTCAACACGTGAGTCATAACCTCATCAAACGCAAGAAAACTTCACTGAATTGCCAGTGGAACATCCAACTGAAGCTGTTTTTCAGAGTTTTTATAGTTTTATCTGAGCTTCTATCCCCAATCAGCTTCACTAAAGGGGACGAAGAAGCACTAAAATTCACGATGAATTTCTGCTCGCCCATCCTCTCCAACGCTCTGACATTCGAACAGCAGCTGTCATCTCGTGAACGAACTCAGGCCCTGCTGAAAGTAGCTCAGAATCTCTTCACACGATTCGACAATGTGCACGTGCTACTGCGCGAGATCATGCAGGTTACCATGACAACAGCTGTGTTATTCCTTGGTATTCCTTTCAATGAGGGAACAATATGCCAGATAACAATTGCCCTACGTCCTACAAGAAGCAACATGATTTCCGCCCTGACCTAAGTTCTTGTCATAATGAAGCTCCTCGTATTGCCACAGGAAGCCCGTATGCTAACCCAGGCGGAGATGTGCTCAGTTTTCCTGGTGGACAAGGTCACTAACGAGCTCGTTGCCAAGGTGTTCGACGGGACTCTTGTTGAGGGAGAGAAAGTGGAGGATAAGGAAAGGGAAATCAGGATACCCATCAACAAGGGGATAGCAGGTGTTCAAATTGTTGCTTCGTCTCGTTACTCTCTAAGATTCTGAAGTATTCTCTTCTCATTTATAGTTTTCCCTCCCTTTCTCTCTCTACTTGTTCACTCCCTGCCTCTCACTGACCCCCTCCCTATTTTCACTGAACCCCCCTCCCCCACTCAGGACACGTGGCAATGACGGGCAAGTTACTGAACATCAAGGACGCCTACTCCCACCCACTCTTCTATAGGGGGGTTGATGATGATACGGGTTTCACTACACGGAATATTCTCTGCTTCCCGATCAAGGATGATACTGGTAAGGGAGATGGGGGACCTCATTTTCTCGCTCAGTTTTCCCTGGTATACCGTGTTCGAGCTTTCGAGAAATATGATAAATTTAGGACTCTGCACCGAATATATAACAGCTGCCAACTGATAACTGATCGTATAGGTGTTATTGGGATTGCACAGCTGTGTAATAAGGCGGGGGGAAAGTACTTCACGAGACATGACGAGGAAGCAGCTCTCAGTTTCAGGTAAATACGAACTGATCAATCAATGGGTAGTCTGAGGACTCAGTTTCAGGTGTGGTACAAATGCGAACTTGTCAATTTGTGTTGGTATGGCATGTTCCGTTGCTCATTGCTCACTCAGCAAGTCGAACATTTGCTCGTTCTGCCCTCTCAAACCTCGTCCTTCCTCAAGAATGACTGATATCCATCTCCCCTCACTAAAATTCACTGATACCCCTCCTTCACTAAGAAAAACTGATATCCAACTTCTGTGTTTCAGTGTGTACTGTGGTATCAGTATCAGTAATTCACTCCTGTTTAAGAAAGTCCAGGATGCGCAATACAGAAGTAAACTAGCGAGTGACCTCATGATCTACCATATGCAGGTTTGTGAGCTGCTCGAATACTGTAGTTTTGGGAACTACATTATGCACCTGTACCACTTTGGGGGAAAGTGGTGCGGTGGTTGGTGAAGGTTTCAACTGACTTCACACTAGAGAAAATTTTATTCCGATTGGTATTAAGTCGAAGAACTTGAATTAATACAGCAAGTACTCACTATTCAGTAAGAATCACCGTCCTCCTCCATCAGTCCATCATCACTTTTTTCCCCCGATCTTCGACAATCCCGAAACATTCTCTGTCACATCTATCTTCCCCTTCTGACAGGTTCCCCAGACTGATCTCGACAACGCTCTGAAGGAGATCAAGTTGAACTGTGACACCCCGCCCTGCTTCCACAACCTTCTCTTCCCAACCTATGTTGGTGCGTATCTAAGAGAGAGAGAGAGAGAAAGGGAGGAAGGAGATTTTTCATTTCGATATTTTTGAGAGTGGGTAGTGGATATGTGAGTGAAGAAACCTAATGTGTAAGAGATACAAGAATTTGATTTCCTATTTCGTAATTCCCTATTCCCTAATCTTTCACTCCCCCTTAGTGGACGAAGAGTCGAAGACGATAGCACTGGCATACCACATGTTCCAGGACATAGGACTGATAAACCGCTGGCAACTTTCCAAACAGACCCTCCTCAGATTCTTACTCATGGTTAAACGAGGGTAGGTGTGAGATGACAGAGGAAATCAGCGATTATATAGCTACAGCTTACACGGGAAAAGAAGATTGATTTTTCTCCAATAATAATTGGACCCCGTACACCTCCCCTCTCTCTCTCCCCCTATCTCCCCCATCCCACTCCCTTCACCCCCCTGTTCCTCATTCACTCACCCATTGTGTCAGGTACCGCGATCCTCCCTATCACAACTGGATGCACGCATTCTGTGTTGGGCACTTCTTCTACTCTATCTGCAAAGTGGTGGACATCTCCAAATACCTCACGGACATCGAGACTCTCGCTATGCTAATAGCGTGCTTCTGTCACGATCTCGATCATCGGGGAACGACCAATGCCTTTCAGGTCGCTAGCAGGTGTGCCATAGACTATAGGTATCTCACGCGTTACACGTCACACGCGTGAGATATTGTCACGCGTTGCGCGTCTTGGTTGTCATGGAAACATCCTACCTGTTGGGAATGCGATTGGTTAGAATCAGAGAATATTCATAGTAGTCCATGTCCTGTTCCTCAGATCCGTATTGGCGTGTCTGTACAGTTCTGAGGGAAGTGTAATGGAGCGACACCATTTCGCTCAGACCTTCTGTATTCTCAACACGTCCGGGTGTAATATCATGGAGACGTAAGTGTTGTAAAGTGGTGTCAAGATATTTGACGACAAAAGTGGTGTCAACGCTGAATTTTACTAGTGTGAAGCCTTGGAGTAGAATGATGCCAGAGTAAGAGTGGTGTCAATGCTCCCCACCAAGTGGTGTCAGTGCAGCGGAACAACGTCAATCAAAACTGGTGTCAATTTCAGTTTAGACACGGAAGACTACAGGAACTGTCTTGATAACATTCAGAAGACCATTCTGGCTACAGACCTGGCTCATCATCTCAGGTTAAAAAACAGGGAATGAGGAGAGTTGGAAGTAGGATCTAAAAAGGGAACAAGATCAGATTAACAATTAGTAATTTCAAGAATTTCAAGAATTTTAAGTAATGTGACTACCGTTGACTTCCTCCCCAGGATAATAAGTCAGCAAAAGGAGATGGCCGTTAGCGGGTACAACTTCTCCAATCCTCACCACCATTTCCTCCTACAATCCCTGCTCGTAACCAGCTCCGATCTGTCCATCAACGTGAAGATGTTTGAGGAGAGTTCTGTTATTGTACGAGATCATATCTACTCGGAGTTCTTCTCAGAGGGTGAGTGTATGCTCCTTCATAAATAGTGACAGTTGCTCCTTCATAAACTATACTGTACTATAGAAACCCACTCTTCGATCATAAGCTGCATTCTAGGAAAAGGTCGAGACTCGAGTTACCTAATTTAACTGCAATAAACCAAGATGACCAAGTGGTTTTGTCGTCAGAGAAAATATATGGCCCAATGATTATCATAGCGCGATATTATCATAATTGACCCAATCACCCATCCCTCTCTCCCCAGGTGACATGGAGAGGGAGCTAGGCAGAACACCCCTCCAACAGAACGACCGGAAGAAAGCGTGCATCCCCTCGCTCCAAATCAAATTTACCGATTTTATCGCTGCTCCGCTCTACAATCTGCTAGCCGAGATACTCCCACCTGCACAAACAGTGGTGGATCAGTTGGAGCTGAATAGGATAGTGTGGGAGAGTATCTCCATTAAACACAACCAGGAGGATAACCACAACTGTGTCAAGTGAGTTGTTACTATGGGGGTTGCTATGGGGGGTTGCTNGGGGGTTGCTATGGTATCATTAAAGTGGCATCCGCACAATCACTTGGAATATTCATCGATGTGTTACCGATTACCAACTAAACGTCCACATTTCCCTAACTTAACATTAGCGTTGACTGGGGCAAGTCTCCGTTGCGTTGTAACACGTATGCTCACAGATATGACACGTATAAATCGTGTAAGAAGAGTCAGAGAGATATAGAGGAGAAGCTGGGGAACTACGCACAGAAACTCTCCAGCAAGACCATTAAGAAAAGCAGGGAGGGCGACAGGATACTCGAGCAGCAGGCAGAAGTCTGGAACAATGAGCTCAACTTTGCTGGTAAGACAATACTTCCGAGACCCCCGTTGACGAAAATTAGGCTGAACGTTCAGCTTTGCATTCCATCACGCCCCTATTTGCCTGTTTTTCGGGACTCATATTTCATGACCGCCTTCTCTTTCCAACTGTCATTCTAATCCCATGTACCTAAGCCCTCTCATTTAGTTCTCCTATCAGCCCCCCTCTCCAATCCCCAGTATGATCCTCCTATCTCTCCCTCCCCACTCAGGTGACAGCAGCAGTTCACGGGAGCACTACGCCCTCATCACGGCCTACAACGAGGCTCTCCTCGAATCAGACATGGACTACACGGACAGTTCCGACCTTCTCAGCTCTCCCACGCGACCCTTCGGCGGACTCAAACCTACGGCGAGTGTCCGGAAATCGAGTGACGATACGGCAACACAACGCCGCTTCAACCGATCATCGTCCCCTGCCCGGATCATATCATCGCCCATCGTCAAGAGACAGTTACCGGCGTCTCCTATCGGAGTACAGAGGAGTTTCCATGGTGAGCATCACCATGACAACAGTGTTGACAGTAGTGTTGACAGATTGTGTCACGTGGCGAGTGCGACAAGTACTATATCAGAGGTGGAAAATAATGGGGCTGCAGCGGCAGCGAGTGTGGTAGCATCAGGAGATCATCATATGCACCTCATTCATACGAAGGAGGAATGGATATGAGAAGCAGAGAGAAACAATTCTAATTCCTCGTTCATTCCTCATAGTATGCTGGATTTCTCATTCCCCGAGCGCATGAGGAGGGATTATGAATGACTGAGATATATCTGTACAGTGACTGTGTGAGAGCCCAATGGGTTGGTGATGTATCAGAGATCAGTACCACACGTGGTCATTACCATGGTAACAACGAAATATCCATGATGAAATAATGGACAGCATGAGACAATGGACGGAATAATCGATTGTATGTTATTTGATCAGATAGACTTTATGAGATTATGACAATGAGTGACGTATATTTTGAGAGTGATGATAAACTGGGTTCATGTCGATTAATTGAACTTTGAGCTTCATAATCAATTACCTTTTCATATGGTAGTTCGATGACTTCATCTCCAAGGAGACTGGGTTCCACCAAATTGGATATAGCCAGTTAGTTCCTAAATTGTCTTATGATATGCAAGTCTTTATTTGGATAGTACGATTATTACGTTTGAATTCTTCGCATCAGGGTAGATCACGGTAGAAGTTCTAAAAGAACTTGAGACACATTTACTTGTGGTTAAAATGTTTCTAGATGTGAAAGTAATAACAAAACGCATAGCTCATATACTTGAAGATTAAATTAAACCTAACGACGAATTGGTCTGATATGTGTTTAAACTGCACATGTAAAAAGTAACCATGATTACAAGTTTAGATTGCAAGAATATATCAGTCTATTTCCTGAAAGCTTGAAAACTTAATTCTGGGGATGAAGTATTCCTAAACAATTATAAGATGCTCCTTCATAACAATGCTCCTTCATAATAAAACTACGTTCTCGGCATGACATCCACACCCATCTGTGTTCTCTCCTGTAGGTTTCCACATAGTGGTATACAGTAGGATATGCACAGTGAAAGCAACATACTCTCATCTACACCGGCCTTCTTGGCGACCTTCGCTCGGACTAGATGTCTGGGGGAATCGTGATGATTTAGAGGGGTGAACTAGAGGAGATATACATCCTTTGAAATGGGATTCGATATGGAGTATTGGTTATACTCATCTTATCCAATATATTACCTAAAGTATCCATAGACAAAAGGCACAACCCCCAAAATTCCGTAGATCAGACAATCCTCTCCGACGGATTCGGCCACTTTACCAAATGTCCAACACGGCACGAAATATGTGATCAAACCTGGGATGAGAAATATGTGCTAGAACATGTATGCTAGAACATATAGGAGAGAAATTTTGAGATGGAGTCCGTGTAGCTACTTACATGCCCCAATATCATCAAAACATCCCCATAGCGGTCTCTTCCATTCACCCATGTTGTTATTCTGATACAGTGATGGATTGAGATATGAGAACGGGGTTAAATCAGAAAGTCATAAGTGGGGCATTTTGGCAAAATACTGTCGAAGTAGCGAGCTACGAATGTAATTGAGGAGCGCTAATCGCGAAATCTGTGACGAAAGCAATCTGCAGTAATTGGAAGTAGTGCACGCGCGTATAAATTACGTGTGTGGTAGAAATGATGCAAATCCTAGAACCGTCTGTCGTAATTGAACCAAAGAAGGAGGAAATGTAGAGGAAGATAGAACAATTTATACTGATAGAGTTTCAAATAACACACAGGGGGAGAGATATAGGGCGCATCCATAATCACACACACACAAGCTATGGTTGGAAACAATATCTCATCTCAATTTATAACCGTCTCCCCTTCTCACGTTATTCTATGAGATAACTGATTATTGATAGGGATACAATTACACATGCGTTGTTTCAGGAAATACAGTGGTCAGACCTGGTGAGGTTAATGGAATAATGAATTAGCGGAAATTGAGAGAAGGGAGGAGGGCTTCTCGCGTTTCTTGAGAAAAATTGGGAGAAGACAAGAAAAATGAGGAGGGGCATCAGAAATATCCTGTATGACGCAAATCTGTCATGTAGGATGGAATGTGAACAAATTCTACAATTATAATGACAGAATGGTGAACTGAATGTATGTACATTGATATGCCAGAACAGAAAAAGTGTGTGTAGAAATTGTGTGAACAATGGGTCGTTTATCTCATGTGTTACACAATGACAGAGTGTAGATTGAACCGATGTACCCAATCAAAGTAGGACTCAATGAAACAAAACATTGTGTGTGAATGTGTTTGTGCACTGTGAGTGTTTGCGTGACGTGTGCAGTCTTTGTGTTTGTATAAGCTAGGTGAGTGTCTGTTAGCACATACAGGAAGATATTACCAAAAGAAGAGCAAATGAGCTGAGGACACAAAGAACTACACTGGATTGAGAAGGGAGGCACCTTCTTTCATCTTATTATCAAATTATACCTGCCGTTGACCAGGATAACTTTGTTTAGACAGGGATATAATGTTGTTATTGTGGTGTCCAAACAATCAGAAAATTGAAAAACAATGTTTATACCGGGACAGAGATATTCTCTGTTGGAAAGTTGCAAGTTGAAATGTAGCAACTGTGCAAACAAATATCTCTTGGAAACCGTGCAAATGCAAGCAGATTATGCTATTGCTGTGAAAAAGCGGCTGAAAAGAGCTCGATAATCATGTCGGAGCCTCTCTCTCTTTGACTATGAGAGAGGTGCATGTTGCATGTTAGTTTGAAGTCACGTGACTATGACGTCCAGTTGATTCCGAGTGTTGTATGCAAGGATTACCGCAACAGTGGCCAAGCAAAAACATTAGAGTGTACGACTGTGTGTCTGTGTCTGTGTATGTGTGTGTGTGAAGCTGACCTATGAACTATACTTAATACTTGTGAATGACGTTTTAACGACATGCTGACACCGCGCCGGTTTAATAACGATGGACCAATTCTCAGGTTGCCGCTTACACCAATTTTCCTTGACACCAGTAGCTCTTGACAACACTATGCATTGACACCACTTTGCATTGACACCACTTAACATTGACGCCATTTCGCATTGACACCACTTCGCATTGACATGACTTTGCATTGACACCACTTCGCATTGACACCACTTTACATTGACATGACTTTGCATTGCCACCACTTTGCATTGACAATATTTCGCATTGACACCACTTCGCATTTACATCACTTTGCATTGACACCACTTTGCATTACCACCATTTTGCATTGACACCACTTTGCATTGACACCACTTTTCGAAGACACCAATGAAAGCGAGGATATGTATGTTAGCGATTTAAAAACGGTAAAAACATTACACACACAATTCACAAATTTGGAATCCGTGAACAATTGAACCATCGTGTCTTGATGGCATCAGTACTATCATCAAGTCAAATTGAAATTTTGCTCGAGTAAAAGAACGTGGAAGTAGTAGACCCCCTTGCACCCATTTGGTTTAAATCTGGGTTTGATTGATGGTTGAATCTCAATTTTCCGAACAAAATTTCCGTGTTCTCACAAAATCATAATACTGTTTTAGACTATGCCGCGCATAATCTAAATCAGATTGGAGTTTCATTCCGACTAAAACTTTCTCTCTTTAAACTTTCTCAAGCTGTAACATGACAATTGACAAATTATCTCTGTCCAGATAATTTCCCCTGGCTCGATGTACCATCTGAATATCGTTTTTACTGCCCCTGAGCAGCTACATCTCACGCTCTTCTTCATTCCTCTGTTTGTACTTTTCCTCTTCTGACACCAAACCCCGCTCACACCAATCATACCATATATGGTAATGGCAGCGATCACGTGACTGGAACATCACGCGTGTGCGATCAGTGGGGAGAGGTGGTGAGAATCACGCGTGACTCTCAATCGTTGAACCTGATCAGTTTCTCCTGACCGCCTCCTCCCCCTCCACCTCCATTCTCTATAGCACCCATGTGGTGGTTTAGTCTGTGTTGCTTGGCAACGGCCAGGGTTTTCATGGCGATCCTCTGACTCACCTGAAACATGCAAGATTCGTTAATATCTAAATCGTGCTGTATAATGGATGAGAGTCAAGGGAATTCTCGAGAAGAAATGATAAGAAATTAAAGGAAAGGAAAGAGATTTCTCACTTACCTCGACCAATCGACGCTGATAGGCTGCAGCTAACTCTCTGATAGCATTGAACACTAGTGATACCATGACCAGCCCTATACAGAACACAAAGAGTATCCTGATTAGAGCCAGGTATGAGTGGTCAATTAGGGTGATGTCTCCGAAACCTGGCGAGAAAAGGGCTCAAGGGGGAATACAAGGGGGGTTCAGTGGTCCCATATTTTGGGACAGAGGGCCACGGACCGGGGGTCAGGTGAGAGTGGTCTATTAGGGTGATGTTTCCGTAATCTGAATAGGTGACGGAATCAGGGATATGCGGTATATCATCCTGTGTGTGTGTGTTCGTGTGATTATCATCCCATCACGTAAAAAAGAAGTTGGAAAATAACATCTCTCTCTCTTCATAATGAAGTAGAGCAGATATAACTCAAGTAATAGTATATATAGTGTTGATGACATAGTGTTCCCTCTCTCCCGCAAAAAGTAGAGAGAAGGAGTATTCAAGTAGACTATGTTGACAGGAATATGCAAATTGGAAAAACTTCTGATGATATTCTAACACTTGTTTATGCCGTGCTTGTATAATATATGATTTATGTTGATCACACAAAGCAAAAAGTAGGAATTGGAAAAAAAAGGAAAACCTGACATGGACAGATAGTGGTGACGTTGTCAAGTCGTTACCATGACAACTGAGTGACTCACCTACTGTCGTCATGGTGATAACGTAGAAATAGAGAGACTGCAGGAAGCTGTCGTTATCAGGGTTATTAAGGTGCATGAGCGTTGCCATGAGAACAAGGTACAGGGCAAGGAAGAACAGAGTGATGAGTAACACTATGCCCTGTTCCAATAAGTCGGGTAACCGGTCGAGGCTGGCCACCTTTCTGATCATTTTGATTATCTGAATAGTGAAAATGATGTTTTATTGGTAGATACAAATCTGAGATTGTCAGAGACCAAAAGTACAATATGTCAAGTCTTCGTCCTTCCGATTGAAATCTGTTCCGAATTCATGGGCCGATATGACATCATATCAGACTGAATTGAGGATAACTCCAAAACGGTTTGACCGATTGATTTGAAACTTGTACCACAGTTCAAGGACCAAAATAAACTAGGACAGCCTTAATTTCAAGCTAAACCGATACTCCCTTTCGAAGCTATGAGCCGATATGGCCTTTTATTCACGAAATCAGGCTGAATTAAGTGAGCATTTGAGGATGGCTCCCAAACGGATGGACCGATTGATATAAAACTTCTACCATCGGTCAAGAACCATTAGAAACTCGGACAACCAAGATTTCACGTCGATCCGATGATCAGTTCCTGAGTTAGTG
>CAMPET010000349.1:0-35322 GCA_946803715.1 Beroe ovata
TATTATTATTTGCCATACCCGTTTAATTGGCTGAATATGAACGATATTCTATACAAACTAATCTTAACCCGTGTATCCCGATACCAGAATGTAATCATTATGTATCAATTGGTAAACGGGAAAGGATGACAACAATGGAGATGGATGTCCCACTCATCACATATATGGTATTATATAGTCAAGTGACAAAATACGACACAGTATTTATTAATATCAAATCTTCTAATTATGCTATGTCTTTCAGCTTAGTCTAGATTTCCTCATTGCGTTTATGTCCTCCAGCTCATCTCACGGGTTTGGCACCCCTTGGTGGTTCATGCAGTAGCTGTGGTCGAACCTGTAACCTGATGGTACAGCCCTATACAGCTGAACTCTGGCTTGGATTGCTGTCAATGTCGCTTCCAACAAATCCTGGTTTGAATGATGACTTGAATAATGATAGTCTTATGTGAATTTCCGAATGGCTCATGTTATATCTCAACTCACTGGTGGTATTCCATCCTGTAATTTGTTCTCTGNGTAGCGGCAGTCTGTCATACATGCCGCGTTCTTTTTCATATCATTGACTTTAAAATAAAGAACGCTAGATGCCGCGGACAAACACAACCAAATCTCATTTGGTTTTGGGAAAAATAGATACATACATACATACATATATATAGACATACAGAGAGGACACTTTTAACATCGAAAGTGACCCCTTTTTGAACGTTCATAACTTCTAAACGACAAAAGATACATCGCATATGGACCTCACGTTAGAAAGAGGAAAGATAGAGCTTTTCTCATCTGGCCATCAAAATAATTTTATGACACCCCTATGACGTCATAATGACGTCACAATTTGTCAAATTTGAATTTTGATATTCCGAAAAAATATGTGAATTTCAACGGCAATTTTCGATATGAAGCTTTTCGGGTAGCGGAAAACATGTGACATATCAAAGAAAGGAAATTCAATTTACTTTCTAGTGATGTGGTCGAGTTTGATCAAACTCGTTAGGATAATTGAGATAATTGAGGTTAATTGAGGCGTACTTTCGCAAAATAATCCCTAAAATATTGGTAAATTTGTANATAACATCTCCTTCCTCTGCACCTGAATCTACTTGGTTGTTTTTAGTCTTTTTAGACGTGAATTGATACTCTGTCATACCCCCCCGATAACTAAACTCTGGGAAATACGGTTCCCAACCCTTAGCGTGACAAGCATCCCCCAGTGCTGAATTAATTTTATCCCCCTCAGCTGATAACGCGACCTTCGCACAAATTTCCTTACAGTAAATATTCAATTTATGTAAAGTATAGTAAATACGCTGAACCCACCGATCCCGCCTCAGTAGGATATCATTAACTAAGGACCGGGCTAGAAAATTGATTTTAAACCTGTTCCCATACCCTGCGAAACTTTTCCCCCCTGCGTAATTTTTCAATATGTCGTCAACATCCCCATACTTCAATAGTGCACTAGAAATTATAGCCATAGCCCGACTTTTATACATTATTCTAGTTTTAGACTTAACAAATTTCTTATTCTTAAACAACCCATGGTAACTTCTCTGATCGTTGTAGGAAGGTAGAGAAGGTAGGAAGAGTCGTTTTCTTGAGTTCTTGACGAGTCTTTCGGATTCCTTGTATGCTCCTGTGACGTACTCCGGGACCTGAGGTATAGAGAATGATTAAAGACGCAAAGATGGTCTCAATTCAATAATTAGTGTGGTCAATCGTTGATTCGTAACACTGATGAGTTTGAAGTTATCACACTTACATCATGGGAACGGATGGCTTCCATTGCTCTCTTGTTAGAAAGTAGAGGAACAGTTCCAGGCTGCTTGTTGTCCCTCTCACCCTCTCCCTCACCAGGCTTATCCTCACCCTTGGCGTCTCTCACTCTCATACTCGCAGCTGCGTGAATCTCAGCTTTCTTGACGGACTTTCTGTACCACGCGTAGTTCTTCTTATATTTCTGTTTTCTCAGCTTTGCCTTCTTCGACAGCTCATAGACCTCTTGAGTTTTCTTCCCTTTCTCACTGGCTCCATATCTCCTCATTGCCCTCCTGCTCGCCTCTTGCCACCCTTTCGACTTCATGTACCTCTGCATCCCCTTCTTCTGTGCCTCGGACCACCCCTCTCTCTTCATGTAGGCAGTAAAGGCCCGTCTCTGCGCCTCCATGTATCCTGCTGTATTCCTATAAGCGTCCATGGCAATTTTGTGCGCTTCTTCGTACTTTGCAGTGTCCATATACGCGTCCATTGCAGCCTTATGCGCTTCTTTGTACTTTTCAGTGTCCATATACGCGTCCATTGCAGCCTTATGAGCTTCTTTGTACTTATCTGAGGCCATATATCTTTTCATTGCTTGCTTATGCAACTTCTTGCATTTTTCTGATTCCAAGTAAGTGATTACTGCCTTCGCTTGAGCAGTGTTGTACTTCTCAGTCTTCATGTACCGGATCATGTGTCGTCTGTGGGACTCAACTCCCTTCTCTGTCAACTGGTACTTTATCTTCGCCTGTTTCGTGGCCTCAGCACCCTTCTCAGTTTTCCGATACTTCCTGTTCCTCTTGGACATACTTGCTTTCCCCGAGGGACTGGCTCTCCACTGTGCATAGTACTCTTTGCGTGACTTGGGTGTGGTTGGGATGTCACTCTTCTCTGTATCATCGTTGTCAGATGGGGGGGCATCAGTAACAGGGGTTACTTTTTGGATCTTAGCCTCACTCTCGGACAGCCCAGTGTTTCCTCTACGTTGCCGCTTCTTGGGAGTCTCCTCGGATTTCTTATCACCTCCTCCTCTGAGCACGAGGTGTGCCCTGACATGCTCCTCATCTGGTGTCAGCAAGCTCGCTTCACTCTTGCTGTACTTCACAACTGAGTTCTTCTTTCTTCTCTTATTTTTCTTTTCTTGCTTCTGTCTTGCGATTTCTTCCCCATTTGAGCAACCTGAAGTCATTTTATCAATATTATGACGGCATATTTTGACAGTCATTATAATAATGACGGCGTAGGTATATCCTAACTATTCTTGAAAAAACTATCTCGAAATTTTCTCGTCTCTTTGTCACGCATGTTTTAGGTACACATACCTTTCCCTTTGCTATTCAACTTCCTAGTGTTGAGCACTTCACGATCTTTGGCTTTCCTTGTCTCTACCACCTCATTCCTGAAAGAAGCCAATAAGAAAATGATCGATATAGTCACTCTTTGATTCTAACAGACCTATTCATGTAATCAAAGGTAACGTAATAGTACATAAAAGGACACATAAACTCACCAAAACGAAGCAGGAATGAGACTACAGTTCTCAGCGTCATAGATTTGTTCTCTCTTCACTTGACACCTCTTACCGTCATCTAAGATATTAATATAAAGCAACTTGTGCGGGACGCAGGTGTCCATCCAGAAGTAAGTTACCGAATACTTATACCGAGTGCGTAAAATTGGAGCATTGTGGGAATGAAATTCAATTATCAAATTAATTGATGCAATGCATGATATCATCCAATTTCTAACCTGTACAATGTTTGCTTTTGGGCACAGTTCTCCACCTGCCAGCAGTGGCAGAAGTGGCGCTCTTGCAGGCATTCTCTTTCTTCGAATTCGGAACCTTGCCTTTTTAGAGAAAGAATATCAATTTGGTAACAATTATAGCTATATCAAATCGGACGTCATTGTTTGCCGAAGATCAACTTCAATTTCAAAAGTGGTATTTATCGATATTCACTGCGCTTACCATGGTTGGCAATGGTCTGTCTCAGCATTGAGGTGGCCGCAGTCACCTCAGCACGAGTCCCCCGAATGGAGAACTCTTTGAATGTCCCGCACGTTGCTGGAGCTAGTGTGACAGTCGCTCCCGACTCAGCCATGACCTTCTTTATGTTTCGTCCTCCCTGTGTTAATATTTGTGTTACTTCAAAAGAGTTTTGAACCTGATTTGAGGTATCATACTTTCACTAATCTCGAATTAAAACCCACCTTTCCGATAGCAACGCCACACATGTTATCCGGCACGATCAAACTGCCCTCAACCTGGGCGCTTCTCCCCTTCTCACACTTGCCTCTCCCCGTGACCACAGCACCCGACTTGATGCTGATCCTCTCCCCTGTAAAGTGAATCATGATGTGCTCATTTCTTATTAAAATCAAAATCAAAATCAAGCGACCGATAATTTAGTTTACTGATACCCATTTCTATTTATCTCTTTTCTATAATATCAGTCAGTGAGGGAAACGTGCGATAATTTCCGAACGAAGTGAGGGAGAGCACGCATCACGAAAATCGCCAGAAAGTATTATAACANGTGTGTGTGTGTGTGTGTGTGTGTGTGTGCGTCACACTGATGTTCGAAATGAAGCATATTATTGAGATTCAAATAACGAAGAACTGTCCGTCAAGACATCAAATGTCACGAAAAAGGCATTTCTGATCGACGTGACATGAAGGCAGAAGTCAATTTACGATGATACTTCGTTTGATTCCACACCGCGCAATAGACTTTATGAAAGGAATGAAAATAAATCTTACGCCGATGAACACAAAAAAAACGTTTAAACACCGGAGCGCAGTCACTTTTGAGACGGTCGTAATATAATAAATTCGCCTTTTTAACAACGGGAAGAAACATGCGACCGAGGGGGATGGTGAATGACAGATTTCTGTACGACGTATCCGTTGTGAATTATGTTCGAGACTTTGACAGGATATTATGATGTAGAGACATAGTAGTTTACATGTATGACAGCTTAATTTATGAAGCAGTCGAGATGTTAAAGTTCATTTCATTGACGTTGTCAGTAATAATTCATGAAAAGATGATATTACCAAAAAGGGGATAATGACCATCAACGATATTAACATCAACTGAAATAGATATGAGCATATACCTACTGATTTCACCCTAAACCTGGTAAGTAGCCAAATAGGATGAAAATAGAGTGAAGTACACACACACCCACAGAGTACACAAACACACACACACACACACACACACACACACACACACAAAAAAAAAAAAAACAAACAAACAAAAACANGAACGTCGAAAAATAGGCTAAAGACAGTTATCTTCAGAATTTCTACCGAGAAATTGCTTTTGGCCGTTTTTTGATATCCATGTGTTTCGATTATTTTTACTGGTTATGCTTCCCACATGATAAAAATCATTATTTGGGCGTGGATGTGATAGTAAAGAGGGTTTATATTTGTAGTGTCAGAGTAAGAGAAATGGTTAGATGGAAAATTGGTGCCATAAGTACCGGTAAAGACTTCATTAGAGACCCTTAAAAACGGAGCATAAAATTGTGGGATAAACCACTTTACTTTCTACCGATACTCAGATCAGAAAATCGAAGAAATTTTTTGTTTCATTTCCGTGCAAATACCATGTATTTTTGGACGCTGAATCGATTCCTGATGGAATTTTTGCCCTATCTCGCTTCCCTGAAGAGCTGTAAGTCATGTGACTTTGAACCTCCTGTCCGGGAAGAAATTGGAATTTATCCAAGTTTTTCGATGAGCAAGCTCGAAAATTCCTACAGATTCGGATTCTAGGTCAAAAAATAGGTTAGAAACACTTATTACCAGTCATCGTCCCGCGAAAAATTTTTGACCGACTTTAGTGTGTCCCATTGATTTTCGTGTTTTTGCATACATTGCTTCCCACAGGTTTGAAATCGTGATTTGGGCGTGGTTTCACGGCGTGTATGAACTCTTTATGATCGTGACGAGGGTTTATATTTGTAGTGTCAGAGTAGGAGAGATGGTTTGATGGAAAATTGGCGTCGTAAGTGCCGGTAAAGACTTCATTAGAGACCCTTAAAAACGGAGTATAAAAGTGTGAGATCAATCACTTCACTTTCTGTCGATACTCAAATCAGAAAATCGAAGAAGATTTTTTGTTCCATTTCCATGCAAATACCATGGACTCCCATGTATTTTTGGACGCTGAATCGATTCCTGATAGAATTTCGGCCCTATTTTGCTCTCCTGAGGAACTGTAAGTCATGCGACTTTGAACCTCCTGTCCAGGAAGAAATTGGAATTTATCCAAGTTTTTCGATGAGCAAGCTCGAAAATTCCTTCAGATTCGGATTCTAGGTCAAAAAATAGGTTAGAAACACTTATTACCAGTCATCGTCCCGCGAAAAATTTTTGACCGACTTTAGTGTGTCCCATTGATTTTCGTGTATTTGCTAGTAATGCTTCCCACAGGTTTGAAATCGTGATTTGGGCGTGGTTTCACGGCGTGTATGAACTCTTTATGATCGTGACGAGGGTTTATATTTGTAGTGTCGGAGTAGGAGAGATGGCTTGATGGAAAATTGGCGTCGTAAGTGCCGGTAAAGACTTCATTAGAAACCCTTAAAAACGGAGTATAAAAGTGTGGGATCAATCACTTCACCTTTCTGTCGATACTCAGATCAGAAAATCGAAGAAGATTTTTTGTTCCATTTCCATGCAAATACCATGGACTCCCATGTATTTTTGGACGCTGAATCGATTTCCGATCGAATTTTAGCGCCATCTCGAGATAATGGTTGTCATCTGACATGGTTGTGTTGGTTGAAATGATATTGGGTAATGCTTGCAGTTTGCACCCGTCGAGGTCCATTGACTAACGTTTGTATGCAGCCAATGAAAGTCAAGGAACGATGTCACGTGATTCATAACACGTTTGTGAGACTTTCCCTCCATCATCGCTCTTCTCTACAGCACTATCTCCCCGAGTATCACACTTCATATTGAGAATTGTATAATCAGATAGACTGATGCATTGAATATAATAGAGAATGAGCGATATGTTGTAATACAGTGTTATGTTGTATTCTCTGCTTGTATTAGAGAATAATAGACAATAGCAATATTAAACTGAGACACTCATAGTTGGAAGTATTTTGAAAAAATGATTGGGATGATTTTGATTCCTGCTGCAGAGTTTGTACTGTATCTGTGATTGCTGTATATTATGATTTCTCATGATTTCAATCAAAAAATCGCGCACAAGGTACCAGTTACCCACAGTACCACCACCTCTACCTATAAGTCTCTACCTAAGCAAGGGCCTTGGTGCCTTCAATCAACCAGGCCAGGTGGCAGTCATGTCAGCGAATGTAGGGTTCCCATGTACACTAGTGCCTAGGAAGACTATGTACCTACCCTTCTTGGGTGGCCACATCTACTCAAACTAGGTTCTAGTTTGAGTGTTGGTAAGGAGCATCTGGTCCTTTCCTATACTGGCTAAAGTCACAAAACTAAGGTCAAAATTCAATTGCAAATTTACACTGCCTTTCCGACTAAAGTAAAAACTAAGACTTAAGTCAGTTTCGGAAAGGACCCCCTGGTCTTCACAGGCACAGTCAACCAACAATGCGGCAATGTCAATGCCTCGAAGCTACCCATGTGACCAGATGAAGGCACCTGTTCTCATTGCTGAGAATCTGTATCATGGAATCACCATTGTAGACCCCCTTCCTCTACGACTGTGTTTCCTGTCAAGACTTCACCAAGAACCTTTTTGTTAATTAGATATCCAATTCAATTGGATTCAATTTTGAACTTCTACAGTGCATTACAAAATATTTCAGCACATCACGTATGAGAAACTTACGGTTCTTTTCTCTTATCATCCTTTACAGGAGGAGGCTTCTTGTTCTTTCCCTTGTTCACTCTCCTCTTTCTCTGCAGAGCCAAAACTAGAGGGAATGGAAAGCAACATATCAGTCATTTCTGCACTTAATGCCCAATATCAAGTTTCTAGGGAAAACCCCTCCTGAATAGTAAGTCAACCACAAGTATATTGAATAGACACTATAATTAATGTTGCATCACTTGGAATGTAGTTTTGACACTTACCAGGCTTTGAATTGATAATCCTCCTAAGCATATCATGTAAAGTTACTGAGTTTATTAAGATAACAATAATACTCACCTCTTCTCGATGTATCAGTCATACCAGCTCAAGCAAGACCCTAAGCTTAAGGGAAAAGGTCAAAATGATGCTAGTAATCAAATTACAACAAGACTCTAACGGGAATCATGCATCTCATCAAGTTACACAGGCAAATGCTTCATTTTGACAGAGACATAGCTCAGGGAATCAAACTGAAAATATGGAATCTATTAAGAAACGTTTTATAATTGCCTCTCATAAGTGTTATTGCTTATCCAAGTGAAGCGAAGCTGTTAATTTCAATTCTTTCTTAGTATGAATAAATGAATGGATAAATTGAATTATTAGAAATATAAGCTTAGGAATGTACTACACTACTACAGATAATTGGTATGTTAAGAAATTGAACTACTACTATTTTTTTCCATGTAGAATTTTGTTTCGATCTTTTATGTTGCATATCATGTGTACAGTGCGCGGCGCGGCCAATGTCATTTTACTGACACAAGTATAAATTCGTATTTCATATTTTGATTTAAATCAAGATAAAATATACTTGCTATAATATAGCAAATATGGATATAACCAGTCACGCGCGCGGCGCGACGCGCATGTCAAAAATATGCAATTAACGTAATATGCAATGGTAATATTTGGCATTGTCTGGCGATGCTAGACCACTGATGCTAGACCGCTGATGTCTGAGAATAAGTTTGCGCCGCGCGCGCGCAAAACGAAATTCTCGACAGGGTCTATCATCGATCGACAATATTTGGCATTATATTTGGAACAAATAGAGTAATGTTGACCCAAATAATGTTAAAATAAAATAATAAAAACTTTCACCCGCTTAATACTTGCTTATCAATGATATCAGTTATCATTGCTTTCTTTTACCTTATCTAGACGCTATTTTTGGTTGTCATTTGATGCATGATTTCTGTTCGTTACAGAATGAATAATCAAATATATCTCTTATTTTCTGTCCATGTTGTGTTGCTCTGACCCTGATATTTTCCCTGTATGATAGTATATATGACACTGTTAATTCTTGCTGGATGGCAAGTTATTTACATGGCCTGTGAGATTCCAGTCCAAGGATAGCTCATTCATCACTTAATCTGCAGGGTCCACCTTGTCGTGTTGGTATAGCTCCTTCATGATTGTCAAGGTAATATCCATAACAGTGATTGATGATTTTGTGAGACGCTGTTTCCAAGGTGGTTTCAAAGAGATTACATATCTGGCCATTGGGGCAAGGTTGTAACCAGCTATTATAGTGAACTAGCAGGACCTGCCGCCTCTGGCCTCTATTAATTTGATAGGGCTCTCCTATTTTCAAGCTTACAAAACAATGTTAGTCGTATCTGTTGAAGTGTTGATAGTTATCAAGTATTCCCGTCCCCGATCTTCCTTTGGGATGTCCAAATGCTTTCCATCCTCAAGTGATGCCAGATGTGTGATGTTTTACAATTTACATGCTCCCTGTTTTCGAGTGGTGTCAGCTTGCTTGATTTGGTACTGAGTGGTGTCAGATCTTGAGACCTATAGTATTGCGCTTAGTCAATAAAGACACCGTGGTTGTTATAAAGGAGGTGTAAAATAATCCAAAAGCATCAGGAGAATGGTCGGTGGGGATTGGAACCCACTTAAATCACTTTAACACAGTGCCCCTTGGTATTCCATCCTGTCACTAAGAAAATTATGCAAGTGCTAGGTAAGACATATCTAAGGAAATCGAGAAGCCCAATCAGTGGAGACATGTTACAAACCTAAAGTATATAAGCGAAACCTGACAGACATACATATATATAGTAAGATGCTGAGTCTAGCGCTTTCTAGCAGGATCGCTCTTTCGGTTCTGTAGACATTCCTGCTTCCTGTCATCTTCCTAGTCCATTGATAACATATAGGACAACCGTTCTTGATAACACAACCAACTAAAAGGACCAGAGCTGCAAAACTCAGCATGATACAAATACAGGGGCAACAAATGGAATGATTTTAATCCAGAATGATGTTGTACATTGAAAGCATTTTCTCCAATTAAAGACTAAAAACTGTTTCAATTGTCTGAGTTCGCAATTAGAGGAATACCAGAAATTTCCTTCAAATTCTAAATAACTATGCAACTCTTAAAAATAACCCCTCTCCAAATGTTGATTTTAATCCAAGTCTTAAATTCATCGGTACAATTATTATACATGAGAGCTTCATGAGTTCATCACGCAGCTAACCATTCCTGATACTCGAACTAGGTAACCATACCAAGGCTTATAATTGCAATATTTTAGCATTTTGGTGATAAGAGTTATGATAGCATCACCCCAGCCCTTGTGGTATTATTGCACCTTTAAAGTGAATAGTAGCCTTACCAGAAGACCTGTGTTGTAATCATTCTGCGTGCAAAATGCACAGAAATCATGATGTTACAAACATCAGAGTTTCTCGCATCCATTGGAGATCTAGTAACCGAGTTCAGTATTTACGCAGTGAGGAGTATGACAACTTGTCACTGACAAGAGTCGGTGGAACATCCTCCTATCTCTCACTTCACTCTACAACATGGGAGAATGGATGACCCGATTGGCCCTGTCACATCTGCAAAGAGTTCCATGAGCAATTTCGTCGTGGACAAAATCAGACTCGTCCATGTAATTCTACCCTCACCCAAAATCTTTCCCAAACCCTGACTCTTTATCAGCCTACCCAATTCAGGTTGAGTGTTACTGTTTAGTAAGGGTCAGGGATTAGTCTACCTATTGTTCTATTGGGATAACCATAGCAACTGTTTAGATTATGGCAACAACACGCATAACCACAGCACTTCCACCAACTATAGACATTACCAAAGCAGAGCTAGCCTATGGAGAGCACATGCTACCAAAACTTGTAAGTTGATTAATGTTATTGAAATTGTCTGTGTAGCCTCCTTTGATTTTGTGCCATATGAATGGCTCCTGAGTTAATGGGTTATTTCTTGTCTCGTACTAACTCCCTTTCCTCCCTATCTCAGAACAGACAACTCCAAGATGAAACTCTGATCACCAGACAGCGTGCTCTTAATGCACTCTGTGATGTTCTGCATAATCCAGAACATGTCAGCGCCGCTCTCAAAGTTGGTAAGTGTATGCCCCTCTAAATCGGGCTACTGATTTTGCCATTATCTGCATAGCACATTGGTTCACAGCACCCTGTTGTTATGATATTGCGTCTTTTGCGCCGATTGCACGCCGATACGTCGCAAATTGGGACAGCTAGCCATTTTTCTCAACTTTCTGGAACGCGCGTAAAAAAACTTGCGGTACTGTCTGCGCGTTTCTACGGGAATTTTTGTCCGTCGTCTTGTCTTTCGCGCGCATACTCTGAGCCGCGCAATTCGTCATTTCTCCGTCTTATTCAGGAATGGCAAAAAGTTTAAAAAAGCTTCTCGGAGATTCAGATGGGACGGTGCGATGGAAAGCCACAGAAGTTTTGTTGATATGCTCAAACCACGCTATCGGAAGAGACTCTATACTTGAGTTTGGCCTCATCCAGCCAATCTCAGCGCTATTTGATGACAAACATGACGATGCTAGACTGATGTCACATAGGTTAGATTGATGACAGTATACTATGATATTTCTGCCTATAGAAAGCTTCTCTTCATTCTAGAACAATCCCATTTTGTTTCAGAGCCATTGAGAGCGTCAGTCACACTGTAAATGGAGCTCAGGGAATTGTAAACGCTAACTTGATCGCCAAACTAGTGGAAAAGTTAAAAACTGAAACTGACGAGATTAAGGTTAGGTTCGAATAGTTAAACTAAACATAGTTTGAAAAGCTAGTCAGTCTCAAGCAATTAGCAGTTTTGAGAACTAGGTGGAGTTATCCACTAAATAGAAGGATTTTTCTCACAAAAAGAGGCGATTTAACCCGGACCTCATTATTTCTCTAGGAGTTGGTGCTTGACACACTTCACTATTGTATGAAGGTCGACACAGCACAAGCACTCACAGCTGGAGCTATGGAAGTGTTCACCACACTTCTTAAACACGATTCCTGGCAGATACGAGGCAAAGCTGCTAGAGATATCATGGATATCAGGTTTGTATCTAGCAGGGTTACACTTGATCAGTGATCACAGCCAATGAAATATCGGTAATGATGCCACGTGTTCCTATCACGTGTTATCACGTGTTTCAGCTTCCCTCTCGACGGAAAGAAGTGCGCAGTAAAGGTTGGATGTATCCCTGTGCTGGTTAGCTTACTTTCAGATGGGAGTTGCCATGTTAAAGCCCAGGCAGCGGGTGCCTTAATGAGGTAAATAACCAGCTTAGTCATGTTTCAGCGCCGGAGCACTGTTTATTCGCTAATAGTAGTCCCAAGTTATAGTCTCTGGTAGTCTCTAGACTCTCCTAGACCTGTCGTGATATCTGTCGTGATATTTTTCTCGCCCGATACTCTATCTTGTTCATAATCACAGTGGTCAAGCGATCATCCGTTCCCCGCGTAATCCTTAGACGTTTAGGTATGAACCAGTCCGTATATCTCAATACAACCACAAGGCTACCAGTCAAGACAACCACTACGACCCCAAGCACTGCGGTGTATATGGTGTAGGGGTTGTTTGGTATTGTCGGCATGGTAACCGGGTCGCTCCCTCGAATAAGAAGGAAAATTGCCGTCTGCTCAGGAGGGACGGAAGTGGTGTCATGAGCTGTGGCAACCACTGTTGTAGGGATTTCTCTGCAGATACCGCTGAGATTGAGATGGGGTGTGCAAGGGATTTCGATAGATGAGACAAAGCCGTGTTCCTCAACTCCAAACCCATCGTTACACACAACAGTAATACTGTCTCCGAGCAGGAAAAACGGTACACTCGTTTCGACTTTACCATTCCTGGCAGCAGTATCGTTTAGTCGACATGCTTGTGAAACTTCTGGTATCATCAAGAGCTCTGTGGATAGTGATATTTGGAGACGCGATTCAGAGGACAGGCCAGAGAGTGTTATGGAGCAGCTTCGATAATACCTCTCCTCCGATTTTAGTGTTATGAGATTGTCCCTTCCCACCTTGGAACAAGGAGCCAGTTGAATTTTTGGTGAATCCTGTGGCCACATAAGGCATAGAGGTTCCGTTGTTTGTGAGCTAGCTTCTTCAGATATTAGGACCGTCACCCCCAATTCGAGCAGGTCGGGTCTCGGCGGGCGACCCGTCTTGATATTCCATTTCCTCGCATGGGATATGTCACATGGTCTCCAGAACACGGTGTTTGGATCTGGACTTCGCTGTAAACACTCCGTGTTTTTGTGTATGTAGAAGCTTGCACCTCGTGTTGATAGAGCTTCTATCATGCCATCCCCGCACAGCCCACCATTGATACAGCTCTTTGAGAAAGTCATCACTTCTCCCGAGACTGTCTTCACACGAGTGACATCACCCGGGAAAAGGTAGCAAAGCTTCGCCCTGAGATCGAATGAGAAGATTTGGCAGTTGTCCGTTAAGTTGCAGTAGTACCAGCATTTTTCGAGAGTTCCGGTAGGGAGAGGGTTATAGAGTAATTTCTGTAGAGCTGGCCGCTCGCCAAGATTGTAGCATTGGACCAATCTTTTGTTTAAAGGGTCGATGGGTTCTGCTGTTGCTGGCTATATTCAAGGGAAGTGGAATCGTGAGATATAAAATAATGGAGATACTAAAGTTTTTATGTTTCCTGTGTTATGCATCATGATTCATGGCTGCTCTCACCGTGATGTTTTGGCGTCTGAACGTAACGGGTTGAGTTGTTGCGTGCCGTTCATTGCCTCCCATGACAAGTTTTTCTAGGTAAGGATGCCCCTGTTGGAACCTCTCATTAACAAGCTCCTCCAACGGTCTGGATGTTCCCATTGCTCGCCAAAACGAAGTAGTACTTTTACTATTCGATGTGAAAGTTAAATCGAAACGCATGTTCTGTTGAGATTGTCGGGGATATGGTAATGGAAGTTTACGATATGCTTCCGTCATTGGTAGTAGAAGTTGGCTGACTGTCCAAATGAGGGCGAAAATCGATGTCGAGTAAGACATATCCACGAAAACCACGAGAAATTCACTGAGCACAAAAATGAAATCCACAGTTCTTTTAACTGCACATTCTTCATTTTTCACGCGAACAAAAGACAAGAACTTTCCCACCGAACTTAATTTAATATTTTTGTCATAAATCATGGCGTGCTTTTGTTCTAAAGAAGTCTCTATTGTATGTTAGGTCTTGCGCGTGGGTCGAATCTTAGAGCAAGATTGCGATTCGGATTACATTGCTATTTCACAACCACTGTTACACATGACCGTCATCTAATGACTAATCATTGTGTGTTTGATCACAGTATTGGCATAACGACAGAGGGGAAGCAGGAGTCCCTGAAAGCCGGGGCTGTGGACGCCCTTATGTCACTTCTCCAATCAGATGACGCTGACGACGTGAGGTTGAATGTGATCAAGGTAAGATCTGCACTGTAATTATTCATACTGATGATCTCTCTCTGTGACGCTTGTCAAGATGTAGTATTGTTGCAGGCCATTACAATGCTGGCTGAAGCACCACAANATCCACAGTTCTTTTAACTGCACATTCTTCATTCTTCACGCGAACAAAAGACAAGAACTTTCCCATCGAACTTAATTTAATATTTTTGTCATAAATCATGGCGTGTTTTTGTTCTAAAGAAGTCTCTATTGTATGGTGGGTCTTGCGCGTGAGCCGAATCTTAGAGCAAGATTGCGATTCGGATTACATTGCTATTACACAACCAGTGTGACACATGGCCACTGTGACACATGGCCATACCGTCATCTAATGACTAATCATCTAATGGCCGTCATCTCATGACTAATCATTGTGTGATCACAGTATTGGCATAACGACGGAGGGGAAGCAGGAGTCCCTGAAAGCCGGGGCTGTGGACGCCCTCATGTCACTTCTCCAATCAGATGACGCTGATGACGTGAGGTTGAATGTGATTAAGGTAAGATCTGCACTGTAATTATTTAGATCATACTGATGATCCCTCTCTGTGACGCTTGTCAAGATGTAGTATTGTTGCAGGCCATTACAATGCTGGCTGAAGCACCACAAGGACGACAGCAACTCGCTGAAATTGTTCCCGTGGTAAGTTGGACAATGAACTGGGAGGAAAAACAATGGAATTAACATACCTACTGTTATGTAAAATTTGTTATGGCATATATCATTATCAATCATGTAGTTCTTTTTGAGATATTAGATTCGAATCCCCGTCATCATTTCAGCTGGAACAGATTCAGAGCGCAGCCGGTCCTATGATTCAGAAAGTTGCCTCTACTGCCATTAAAGTAATCACATGGAAGCCGTGATCATGTGCAATGTGGCATTTTACTCATGTACCAAGATCCCCGCTACCCTTTCCAACTTTATTTTGATCCAAATACACAGGCGACCTTCAGGCTTCAGCCTGGGCCTTTTACTTACAGTCCCTTAATTACGAGTTACGAGCAAAGGCATTGTCTTCGAATTCAATTCTCAATGGAATTTAAAATCAGACAGAACTTTTACAATAATACTTGGCACCTGCATTTGCACTATGAGTATGATTAATTGATTAATTGCTGTGTGCAAGTGCAAGTGCATAGTATTAGTACACTGTAAATTTGTAAATACACCCACTGAGATGATGATATATGATATTTGTCGTTTTATAATGACATAACTGATAACCAGATAACATTAACATTAGGAAACTGATCGGAAAGGGATGATACAATTACATGACATTCATGACATGTTGAATTTGAAATTGACCCGGCTGTGACGGCTGTGTTGATCAGCTGCGCGGCGTTGCGCGGCTTCAAATACTGCGCGCGCTGCACGGCTTTACACGATATTTCAGATTCGATCGAATCACTTATGAGTAATGAAATGAATTGTCGATCGATGATTTTAGACCCTGGCCCTGTCGCGTCGAGAATTTCGTTTTGCGCGCGCGGCTCAAGCTTATTCTCAGATAGACATAGGCTTGCATCAGCGGTCTAGCTTCGCCTTGTCTGGCGATGCTAAACTGCTGATGCAAGCCGCGAAGTTTGAGAATAAGTTTGCGCCGCGCGCGCGCAAAACGAAATTCTCGACAGGGTCTATCATCGATCGACAAGCTTCGCCAGACAATCAAATGAAAAAAGCGCGAAACGTGTTCATACTTCATAACCTGAACCAGCTGACATGACCACCCCTAATGTAAACATTGTTATGAGCAGCAAGATCCAAATGAATCACACCACGATAAATTTGGAAATTGCTTGTTAATTATATTTTCACACTGAGTGGGTACTGCGTAGTGGACTGAAGAAATCTGGCAATTATCAGTCAAATATTTATTTACAACATCTACAAGCCCAAGAAATGATCATGATATTCATAGATACCTCAAACAAATTTTTGTGTTTAATGTGTGTTGTAATTCATGTCCCAACAAGCAATATAATGTGGATCAGTCACTGTTATTAATTCTTACACCAAATACCAATATGATATGAAATCTCCAGTTCCATCTTCAGTTTGTCCTGATGATTTAGGTCTTGATTGAAACAATTCAAATTGTTTTAATGTATTCCTTGAAATCATCACTATCAAGCATCAGCTGTGCTGCATTTGATTCAGCTACTTTCTTTTTCTGACCCATCTCACCCTGGATTGAGAAATTTAATTTACTAGGTTCTTGAAAACCATGTCTTTCTGAAATATTGCTGTCTTATGAATTAACTTTTTCATGCTTCAGGACAATAGCCAAAGTTTAAGAAAGAGTAGGTACTAGGTATATTATCATACCTTCACAGTTATTGTCTTATGCTTTGTTATATGTAATGTGGCTGTTGTAACCCAGTAAGTACCACCACACTTGACTGTTGAGTACTCAGGAAGCTTATGTCCCCTAATTTGTAGCATATGATGGAGTGCATTCTTGGGTCCATCAGGTACAAACTCAGCTTCTTTTTCATGATCAGATTCTGTCACAACTACATAGTCATTCTCATCTGAAATCATAAGGTTATGCCTAGAATCAAGCTGATGCTCATTAAAGAAGATAATGGGATGATGTTGATTCATACTTGTCAACTCATTGATCACATGTTGAAATAAACAATGCAAATTTACCTCTTGTTGATAATGGCACAATGAAGCTCTTCAACCACTCTGAAAGCAATATATTATGAGACTTAGTTTGAAGATACAAATAGTGTGGAAGAAATTGCATTTCTGTTCAAACTCACGTTTCTCTGATTGCATAATACATTAACTTTTGCACTATCTTCTATTGCATTTGCTAGGCGAATTTGTGTTTTGAGTCACAGGGAAATACACTTATTCCCAATCAAAGCAAAAATAATTCATTGCAAAAAAACATAGTACAATCATAGTTTTTGCTAAACACTGACCAGCAACAATGAAACAAATGAAACGTCTTCAACTGACAGGCAACTGTGAGTCATGTACACTGAACAGCGAACATGTGCAATTTGACTGTTATTGTAAGTCAATTCTTTCAGCTGTAGTGTGATGTAAGTTGATCTTTCATATTTTATGATTGACTACTCTCTGCTGTCTGTGTGTAATGTGTGTCTGATCTGTCTGTATGTACTGTTACTGTGAGTGTGTCTGTATTTAAATCTTTATTCAAGAGACTTCAGCTGTGCGGAGTCCTAACCCAGTACAAACAAATGCATAGCAGCGAGTGTAAAAGCAAAAACAATTCAGCCTGCAGCATTAGCCGACTATAATAACAGTAGTATTAGCATGTACTATACTTCTGCTAGTATAAACGTACCTAGTGTTAAAGTTTTACAGCATCAATAGATATATGAAAAAGGCAGATAATGAGTGCTCATTATGTATTAACACGGTAGTTTGCATCTGTTATGATATGAAGCAGTCATTAGCATTTCATGCAGAGTGTACTACGATATGTATATTGTATACCTACAAGTTACAGTAGCACTCTTAAAAAGTGTGGGACAAAACAACGAATCGAAAGTTAAGTTTGAGAAGAAAGCTGCAGAATACATAACGGAATGCAATGAATTTCCCTGTATTACGAAGTTTGTACTACGGAATGTATGTATAGTGTATACAGATGCGAAGTTGATGACAGCCAATAGAGAGGCAGATGAGAGATTCGGTAGCCAACAGGGTTTGATGGAAGCCGTCACGAGGGCTTTAATAGAATGTTTTTATGTCTCGGCAGCGATTCTTAGTGTACTGAAACCTACAAACTTCTATATGCTTCGAGGCAAAAAATCACGAACCAATAGAAAGTAGGGCAGAAGCAAGAGTTTTATTCTGTATTAATTCTAGGCTCCTTCATAAATCACCCTGTTCATTGTTCAATACTTGTGTACTAATGATCGATTTTCAACTTTTGAGGTTTTAGCAATTAGCATGGCATGCTTCGCCCGACGCTTGTTCCATCGAACTGGCTGTTTCGTACGTCACAGCAGTAGCAATGTTGCGTATGTGCCAGAAACAACAGTACTTCCTGAAGACGGAAGACCTATATACTTAGACTTGCAGGTGATGAATGACTGGAACAATGAATAAATTCATTGAAACACTCATTCCAAATCTATACCTATATCATTGCTATGTAGTCCTCATGACAGCATCCTGACACAATCCGATGCTATAGTTACCGATTCTCTCAGGCAACAACACAGACAGATCCACGCGTACTGGATGCCATGCTGCCCTACCAGATGGGTCTCTATGGCAACCCTCACTCCAGGACTCACCCGTATGGTTGGGAGACAGAAAAAGCAGTAGAGGTTGCGAGGGAGCAAGTTGCTAGTTTGATTGGTGAGCGGTGATCCCTAACTATCTGGATTACTTGAATTTTTTCTCATTTGTGTTAGTCATTCGATACGTTTTGTGCATCTGTAATGATTCCATGTTGTAATCGTCCACAAAGTGCACAAAATATCGTAAATCATGAATTATCCAGGTGCAAACCCGAAAGAAGTTGTATTCACTTCGGGTGCTACGGAGAGCAACAACATAGCGGTGAAGGGGGTTGCTAAATTCTACCGGAAACGCAAGCAACATGTCATAACTGCAGCAACCGAGCACAAGTGTGTCCTGGACAGTTGTCGTTACTTGGAGAAAGAGGGATTCCAGGTAAGAGAGAAAGAGAATTTTTGTGGATCTAGACATGGATCTTGTTTTACGGACAACCGTCAAGAGTTTCAATCTGTCAATATATAGCTTGGAACACTATTTTATCTCATGAGAAATCGAAAATGAGTACTCTGATCTTAGTTTCTTATTTCCCTCCCCTAAGGTGACTTACCTCCCTGTTCAATCTAACGGCCTTGTGTGTCTGGAAGAGCTAGAAGCTAGCATACGGCCTGACACAGGTAAGTAGTGATACTTTTGCTCTATCATCCGTGAATCATTGATATTCTACTGTAACTTTTTCTCTATATTCGATTTGTTGAAGTTGGCATTTCCCAGGCCTGATCTCGATAATGTACGTGAACAATGAGATTGGAGTTATCCAGCCTATTCGAGAGATTGGGGAGATGTGCAGAAAACACAAAATATTCTTCCACACTGATGCAGCGCAGGTGTGTTGAAAACTGATTGAGTTGGTCGTGAGAGGGTTGCTAGTCGCTTGTTGCTATAACAACTGTCAGGTCGCTATGGTGACTGAATGGTTGTTATAACGAGATCTATGCCTGTTTACAGGCAGTTGGAAAGGTTCCGGTGGATGTAAACGCGGATAAGATTGATCTCATGTCGATCAGTGGACACAAGATTTACGGACCAAAGGGTGTCGGAGCTCTGTACGTGAGACGGAGACCTAGAGTGAGACTCGAGGCTCCAATGAGTGGGGGTGAGTGGCCCCAGTGGGAAAACAATGGAATAATGCCAGGAGAACACTAATTTACACGACTCTTTGGCATAATTTTGTCCTGATTGATCAGAATGCAAATCTTACTATCTTATCCAATATCTCACAGTCAGTAAATATTTTTACAGGAGGTCAGGAGCGAGGCATGCGAAGTGGTACTTTACCCACACATCTGTGTGTCGGATTTGGTGCTGCCTGTCAAATAGCCGAACAAGAAATGAGGTATCTGTGAGGGACGAAGAATCGATAAAAAGATCGTTCATGTTTTGTCCTGGTCACTTTTTTGAATACATATCCCCTTGCAGTTATGACAAAGATTACATCACATGGCTGAGTGATCGTTTTGTCTCCAAAGTGACGTCAGAACTCAGTCACGTGGTACAGAATGGTGACGCACACAGTTCCTACCCGGGGTGTGTTAACCTCTCATTTGCGTTTGTAGAGGGCGAGAGTTTGCTCATGGCTCTCAAAGATGTGGCGCTATCGTCAGGTTTGGAATGCCTAGAATGGCTTTATGTAATTCCAGGAGTTAGCGTTTGATGCGTTAGAATTACGACAACTTATGTGCCGAAATTACGGTTGCCGATGTGCTTAACACGCATTTGTGACACGAGTTGCTTTCCTATCAGGATCCGCTTGTACATCAGCATCACTTGAACCGAGTTATGTGTTGCGAGCTCTTGGTGCTGACGATGATATGGCACATTCATCAATCAGGTATTGTTACACGATGTCCATTCTTGTATTCCACGGAAAATAAGAGTTATATTTGGTCCTGCTAAAAGTCTCTGTATTATCGCATATCTGTCACGACTTATCTCTAAATTTGTGTCTTAATCAAATTTCATGTTTGCTATTTCTGGAAGTTACTTTCTACACATTTCCCGTGACATTGAAAGACGGTTTCACGTTTAAAACGTCTTCTCTGGTTGGGACATTGCCAAATTACCAAAAAGGTCTTCTCTGTCGTAACAGGAAAACGCGAAAAAATTCTCTGTGGACGCTTCGCGCGAGAAAGTTATTTAGCGCGCGGCGGTATGCGCGCGCGAATTGTTTGCCATTCCGTACTTTACTCATATTCGCGCCTTGCGTTGGAGAATCTTGTACCATCTGATGAAAATCTCAGATTTGGGTTTGGACGGTTCACGACAGTGGAAGAAATAGATTACGCTGCTGAGAGGACAATTCGACATGTGACAAGACTGAGGGAGATGTCGCCCCTCTGGGAGATGGTTCAGGTTAGTTTCACTTGAGGAGGTCACGTGATTCAGGGACCTTTGAGCAAGTGAAGTGATCCAGGGATCTTAATTCTACCGGAAAGTTCGGTTGTCTTAGTAAAGTAAGGTAGAAAGAAGGTTATTCGATTTAAATTCACTTCTTAGGAGGGTATCGATTTGAAGACAATCCAGTGGTCGCAGCATTGATCCATGCTGGTTTGGGGTCGGGATCATGTTCATGGTGTGAACTGGGATCAAGAAAAAGAGTGATGGAGCTACCAAGATGGCTCATGTCAGGAACAAGGATTCAGCTCTTAGCTGAAATTTGATGAATATGGCCCCCTGAACGCTCAATCCTGAACACTCAATGTTTGAATACAAACTAAGGAATTAAGAATGAAAGTGACCGTTTTCAAAACACATTTGTTTTAGTCCCTGTCAGCCTTTTCTGACAGAATCAACTATTTGGCAAGCATAAGAAGTATGTAGAATCTCTCTTTTGGCGAAACTTTTGTATCTTCATAAGAATGGATGTGAAATCTAAGCAGGACCCTCGTTAATTTATTGAATGCTAAGTTTTATCTACCCATTCTCGACACTTTGATTGCTTCATTTTAATGCATTCGATCACTTCATGTTTCCTTCTAATTCCTACAATTTCTTCTGTTATTTCGCAGTAACAATTGACGTCTAATCTTCCATCTCACTTAGGATGTCAGATGCTATAATCATTGACAACGTCTTGGCCGGAGGATGAGGGTAATGGCTGTTACCTATCACTGAAAAGAGGTACAATGAGCTTGTGGCTAACAAGAAGAAGAGGTGGCCAAGAGGGAAGAAAATGGCGTTGCCGATTGAGGATNTGACAGAATCAACTATTTGGCAAGCATAAGAAGCAAGTAGAATCTCTTTTTGGTGAAACTTTTGTATCTTCGTGAAAATGGATGTGAAATCTAAACAGGACCCTCGTTAATTTATTGAATGCAAAGTTTTATTCTACCGATTCTCGACACTTTGATTGCTTCACTTAAATGCATTCAATCACTTTTTTAAGGCATGTTTCCTTCTTATTCCCACAATTTCTTCTGTTATTTCACAGTAACAATTGACGTCTAATCTTTCATCTCACTTAGGATGTCAGATGTTATGATCGTTGATAACACGTTGATAATGGCTTTTACCAATCACGGAAAAGAGGTGCAATGTGCTTGTGGCTAGCAAGAAGAAGAGGTGGCCAAGAGGGAAGAAAATGGCGTTGCCGATTGAGGATATGATCATCAGACCGAGACAACAGGTGAATTACTCATCAAATGAGGATTATCGAGAATGCGTTTCTTGGGGGAGGGAATCCAAATTATTTCAGTCACGTGACAGCAATTGACCAATGAGAACACAGATACAACCAATGAAGATTAAAAAACTCTGTCACGTGATCAAAATAATTTGGGAACCCTCTCCAAGAACACCATTTTCTCAATCGGTTGCTACTATTTTGTTGAGTGCTGCTATAATCCTCATAACACTGGACATGCAACTTTGGTTTTAACACATGCGGTAACTTTGATTGTAATGTACCTATGTGGTACTGATGAGAAATATGCCCATGTGCTCTGCAGTTCAGACATTATTCGGATTAAAACTTGCAATAATATGATGTTGCTAACGCTTATCCCAAGACTCTTTGTAACCAGAGTGCTTGTATGTGAAATCTTGTTATAATGAATCCAATCTCTGTGACACATGTTAAATTGGACACACTTATCACTTGATCAAATGTTCATGCAGTTCCATTAGCACCCGTATCAACTAATCCCTCCTCATAATGCCGAGTTAAGATAGCTCAAAGTTAGCCTCTTCGTTCTAGTTGTAGTTTCCGTATCGATATTCCATGAGGTACAATTAGTACTTTCTAAAGTCGAATGGATGTCACGAGGGAGAGATAGGGAGGGAATGTAGTGTCCTTGGAGACTATTTACTCAGGAAACGGTCATTGTTTACCCAATTAGGTAATTAAGTATATTATATTCATCCATATATGTACACTCTCTGAGTCCTTCCCATTCCCCACTTCATTGTTGTTTGTTTCACTATAGGAAAGTAGGAAAAATCCACGATTTGCCTAGGGCACGGGAGTAACTTTTCGAAGTTCATCTGATTTGCCTAACTTCTCCAATCCCCTGTTATTCGGATCGGCCTCTGACTATTCCTGAAATAACAAACCCACCTTAAATGTATCGTTAAGAGGCTGAAAATATCGCAATTTCATACTGAGTTTCTCTCGATCGGCAATATTCTCTAACGACCTGTTTTCCAATCCCCTGATATTACACTTCCTCATTATCATATATTCAGAGTCTATGCGATGGAGTTGCATGGCCGATACTCGGATCATAACCATCCAATCATGCCTTATTTGGGCAAAATGCGTCAGTTTATGCCCTTATTTGGCGCGTGGAGATGGCCTTAGCGCGCACCAAGTCAACCTTCAGTCTGTCTTACAGTACGATACCTGGACTCAGTAGTCTGTTCATGTTATCGTAATGGTCCAACCAGGAAAAACCACAAAATCCTCGCTACCTTGTTTCTCATTTGATGAACTCCTCCAACGAGTAGAAACTCGTGTCGCAGAGTTTTGGAGTTTTTCCAGAATTCCACTTGTCTCGTTTGTGAACACTGCAGCTACACTGATGGACATTGGACGTGTTGACGTTGTTGTATTTCATACTGGTGTATCAGTCTGTTTCCAGTACGAATTATTTTACGGAATTGCTTTCATTTAGTATTTCCAGCAAGGTTGAGCCTCTTTCCACATCCATGGCCCATTATTGCGTAGTCACTATACAGCTATACGATTGAAGTTGATGAGTTCTGTGATTTGTGTTATTCGACCGACCACATTCTACCATCTTGATGTAATAAAGACACTTCAATAGTATCATCGCCAGACTGTCATAGGTTTATATCCAAAAACACGCCATAGTCCATCATACACACACGTACAATAACAATAAGGACGTTGTATAGTATCACTTGTCAATATGATTGCTGTGTGATCGTCAATTGTCGTAGACAATCAGTCGCGTATAGCAGGATGGGTTCAATTTGTCATTTTCCACATTCGATATTTTTGACGAGTGTCACTTCTCTTCCAAGAACGGAATGATTTTACAAGTTACAGAAACCCCTGAAATCAAGCCAGCTGTCTCATTCAGGGATATGCAAGGGGGCAGCTGTTAATAATCCGAATTATCGGAACCGCAAAGGGATGGAAATGTTCATGAACACGCATACATGAACACACACAAACACACACATACACACACAGAACGGTGGCCATGTTTCTGTATATTGGTCACGTGAGATAATGAGAGGCCACGTGACTTAACACAGGCCCGTGGTGGAGTGATGCTTCAAACAGGAATATATACCCGATAATTGGGGCTCATTTTGAGGTGATAACAGTTCCTAGCCCCCACTCATTCGCTCCTCATGAACTCCACCATTATGCGTGTGTGTGTGTGTGTGTGTGTGTCTGTGTGTGTGTCGTATGCGTGTTGTGGAGTTGGGAACAGTTTTTGCTGGCTTTGGTGTCGCAGAGTTACTAAAGTGCAATTTTCTGTATGTCAATACTGTTCATTGCATTGTGAAGCAATGAATTCGAAGCAAGCAATATGAAGATTAACTGTTCTCAATTCGTGCTAACATCTCCACTGATCACAGAAATAGCGTCTAGTCGGTCGATCCATCTCGAGACAATACACACCACACTACTTTATCTTTGCAAAAATATAAGAAACGTCAAGTTTCTTTATTCAAGCCCAATTCACGGAATTGGGATGAAGTTGAATCTTTTTCGTTTCAACCATAACCCCATTGCGAACTGCATGAACTTTCATCTTGTGAACCTTCAGTGTGGGTGTGTGCTCTCACTGGATGACTACATTATATTCGTTATTACTTATTCCCATAATTGGCATGTTAATGACAACAACGCAAAAAGCATCACAAATAGCAGCATAATAACATATACCCCTCCCCAATTAAGTGGTAACATCTCGTGAAGCAACCCCAGCAACGTACCCATATACCATGCAAGACGTGACACATATTATAATGACTTGGCGTTACAATTTGTTACAATTGTAAATCACTCACTCTCCCACTACGCATATAATGAGTGGGTTAATGAGTCATAATGACCTGCTTCCACATCACATCCAAGTGTGCCTTAGACGCTTTGCCAAGCGACATTTTGTTCTGATTTTCTTAATTTTGATCCAGGTTATATTAAGTGGTTGCCAATTATCGCATTGGCTTTGACACTGTCCTTAGGGCGTTCCGTATAGGCCAGTACCGGGTAACTGTCAACGGGCATTCAGAGTATGGATTTCATGTCAAGAGCATCGATTTCTGTATCGCCCTAGTGGTCTGTCGAAACTTAGGTACTCATTCGACATAGCGTGCAATTCTGCCGTTTATTGAAATGTCAGATTTCGCAAACTCCGTGCCATCTTTCTTCACGGTAACCAGTTTGTACAAGACTCGCAATACGAAATCTTGAGTTGTATACGTCCAATACTTATAAATGCGTCCACTATTTAGAGATGCGTTAACCATAATATGGCTGTATTTTCATTGATGATTTGCCGATTTAAATGATTGATTATATTCAGACAAATTATAATTCCCCCTTATATTAGAGCCCCCGTTATTGATTTGCTGTGAAAGTGGGGCTGGGTTTGTCATTTCCCAGGGTCTTTGCTTGAAGCAAATCAATATACATTGTACATCATCAAGAAATAACAGTTAACCTTTCTGCAATTCTAATCTTCAATTCTTGGCCCATGTCTGTATGACTATGACATCGCAAAAGAAGATGAAGAGACATATTGATGTATTTGTGAGGGTGACGTAAGTGTTTTGGGGAATTTCCAGATTCAATCGAGAATATTTAGAGCGTCCCTTTTCATAGTTAGAACACATCTAGATAAGTCGAAAGTTTCCATATCATTACTTAATAAGGGGTGATCGGAGAAGTCAGCGCCTTAATTCTTCAACACTCCTCTATTCAGAATGTATTGCTGCTTTTCACTATGGTTTTTGTACGGCCCGTCCCATATTCCACACCGACTCTTGTTTTAGGTACATATGTGTTTCGCATTATCCTCTGTTGCTATTAATATATGTGTTCTCGTCTTATAATAATGAACGTGATGTTCTGAGGGCCATTGTTATGCTCCCCTTGACTATAAAAAGTATAATCTAAGTGTTGAGACTTGGTACCCGAAAAAAGGGATCTCTCACCCCTCGTGAGATCACGCGAAGTCCATTGTAGTGCACCTCTCTTTCTCGTCTCAAAGACGTGTCAAGTCTCTTTGTGAGTGCTGTGCTGTCTGATTTCACGCCTCAGTCACAATGCAGTTGCTCAAAGTCGGATAATGGATGTTGCTATAACGACGTACGGTTGCTATGGTTGCTTGAGCTGTTTTTGGTTGGTGAAGTGAGATGTTTTGCTGTTGATTCGATGTTTTTTTGCGATAAAAGAAGGCGGAGAGTGGCTAAAGTTGGCGTATAGTGCAACAAGATATACAATTATCCAGCTATTATTACACCACGTCATGCTCAATTGCTCTCTCGCTTCACAAACCCATTTAAACGATCATAATATACCAGAATTTATGCGGCCATCATTATACGCACTGTGTGTCGACTGTCGTTATATATTTGCTATATTCCTATCACTCCATAACCTGTGTTTTATGCCTGAGTCAAGCCGTGAGAAAAATCGAAATTTGTGAGGTCAGTCGTCAGAGCAGCTATATTTGGAGGTGGATGCAGAAGAAACGAAGGTGCAATAGTTTAATCAAGGTTGCTGTAATTTTGAGGTCTGTGTGGTTGTTTAGTGGCAACTGAAGTCCATTGTTGTTCATGATAAACATCCTGCATAATGCGGCAACATTGATAGTTGCATCACTGAGTGCCAATCGGTGACGAAACGTAGGCACATTATGATGTCATGCTATTGTGTTACCATAGTGACATCATTTTAGTGACGGACGTTTATTCTCGCGACTTTGCTACATCACCATCTTTCGTCTTTCGTTGCATCAGCGGTGGTTTCCGCCGAAAACATGTGTCGCAATTTCAAGTTTCATATCATCAGAATGCAAAATATGTGACGTCAAATGGCAACCATGTGATTATTTGAGTATTAAATGATTTTGGAAACTTCCCTGACTAATAACTGGGGACCAAACATTTAATTCGAGTGGAAGATGCCACCCCATGACTCTGAATATTATTGCATAAAGTGGTCAAAATAGTGCTCCCAACCCGTTATTCGATTTAAAATTTCAAGTTAAAGAGCACGCCGACCTTTTTGATTTATGTCCAACCCCTTGGCTTTATTTCTTTAGGAGACACGGCCACCTTTCCTTGAGTCTTGGAGAATAATGCCTGATTGTATAATATTCAGCCGAATATAGGCCTTGTCCCCCCTCCTCGCGGCTGGGCAGATTTGTCAATTGACCGATAAATCGATGTATGCGCTCTGAACCCATAATATGTGGTGCAGAAGTCACTGATTTGGACCTTATTGCCACCTTTAATTGCACATCTCTCTGTATGGTTTGTGATCCTCAATATGCATATTCTAGCGCTGCACACCGAGGTTTTCTCCTGAATGAACAGCCTCTCTCTTTCTTACTTTCGACCAGATATAATGGGGCTCGATGATGCAATGATGGTGCCGTAATTATGATCAATTCCCAATCAGTCATACCAACCCACGTATCATATATTGTCTTGATACTCTCAGACTATTACTCTGTGTGTCATAATTGAGATTAGAGTACCGTCGTGTGAGCGCGTATCGGAGCACGACCTATGATGGGAGATGAAGAAGTAGTTTAAGGGTGACTTCTTGTTTGTGAGTTTGTTCAGGAATTTGACCTTAAACCCCGTCATAAGGTTTATAGATTTAGACTACATAATTCGTGTGTGTGTTGATGTTTATCGCTTGCAATTGCGGCTGGAATACTTTCCTCTCTCTTTTTACGAACGACGTTGGTTCGATGCAAGAAATGTCACTAAATATTACAATTCTGAATAATTTTGTTACGGATAAAACATGGCTGCATGAATTAGATGTTACTGTTTTGCACTAAGCATGTCCTGGTCTAATTAGGTTAATTTTCGAGCCCAACATAACCCTAGAATATTTATTTTCTCCTCCAATGTGAATCGTTTCTGTCTTTATATAGATCAGTCTGATCTGAGTCTGATCTCAGCATTTCTTGCTTCTCATACCAGCCTCATCCCTAGGAGCGGTCTATGTTTTGGAAGATGAGACGAGGATCCTAATATAGGACCAGCTGAAGCAGCAAGTGACATAGAATCACTGACACCGACAGAAGCAGAAGAATAAAACAACGCTCACACACACACACACAAACACACACAAACACACACACACACACCGATCATCATGTCTCACCGCACTTCTCTGGGCGGGGGCAGGATGATGGCTGGACCGGGAACTTCCTATGGTCGAACCTCCCTCTCATCCAAAGGATTCAGGTGAGATCTTTGTGTAAACTACCGTTAGCTAAAAACACAACTTCGTCATTTTCGTTCTTCTAGAGTCCAACCACTTTCGCTGTCAATTCTAAAACAACTCGTTACCATAGCAACTATCATAGCAACACTTAGCAACCTGCTGAACAACCGTGCGCGTCACCACAGGACCAGTAGAACATCTATGAATCGTGGTCGTGATAGCCGGGTAGCAGACCGGGTTAGGAGCAGTATCAGGAGGATCAGCACTGCTCTCTTCGAGAATCCCAAGGAGAAAACCGGCAAGGGACTTGGCACTCTCGACGAATCAGTTGAAGACAGTAAGTCGATTGGATTGTTGTCTGTTTATAATCATGAAATGATTTGACCGATATATTGAGCAACGTATCTCAGAGAACGGAAATTGATATATGAAGCGCGCAAGTTCGGAGCGAGCATCCAATCATCCACATTAATGGGAACAAAAAGTTTTTTTTTCTGAACAAACATATATATTCGATTGTGAGTCAGAATATTACTGTGCCACCTGGAAGCATATTGTGTACGGTCAAAGCGCGCACGTGGTGTTACTAATAAAACACGTGTATGTATACAAATCGCAGCAGGGGTCCGTGGAGTAAAACGCGAGGTGTTTTTTCTTCTCATGTCTGTTTTTTGACTGTGCCTTCAAACTTGAAATTGATTCTTGGCTTCTGCCAGTCCGAATTAAAGTCCAGTTTTATACTGTTACTGTACTACAGCGATGCAAATTCCCGTTTTTTGATACCTCAAATCCACGGTAGTTAATCGCATAGCAGAGAAATAATACCAGCTATTCGATTACCAGGGAGTATCTAATGAACCATACAACTCTCCTGAAGAGGAAATCCCCCTCCATTACCCCCGTGTGTAATTTCCTGGAAACTATGTGTGATCCGCCCTATGATCACCATTATAGAGCCCACCCCAGTATCTCCCCAGCTATAGATTGATCCATTACGATCTCTCAAAACAATGGCCCACCTCCACACTTGCCATAGTCGTGAACAACACCCGCCCACTCACTCGCTCACTCGCTCGCTCAAACATGAGTGACGATATATTCTTGCTAAATTGGATAATCTTATTTACAATGAGCTATTTTCGTTGAATCATAAATATCATAATGCTTACTATAATACAAACATAGTGCAATCTGCGACTACTACGTGCGCTGGTAGTGGTGCAAATTTGAGACTATGCGCACCACGGGGGGTAGGGGGTGGAGAGTTGCTTTTGCATCATTCTCATCGTCCAGAAACAACCTCCCTATCTCATTCACTTTCTCTCTGTCATTGTGATGTTGTTCTGGGGGGGGGGTGAGATGTTGGGTTTCCTAATGAGTAGTCACATCCTATATAGCATACTCCGCATTACGAACCATAGGATTGCTATGGTTCAAAAGTGCGAAATCCAGGCTTCTTGGTTTACAACCCTTTACTTAGTTTACTTGTAGATAGGGATTGGGGATGTTCAGTTTTTGTCCGCTAAATCGGATCATTCTATTTCTCGATTTGAGCTTCGCTCTGTGGCGAGCTCAGCAATTTCTGGTGTGAATCATGTAATTGATGACAACAATAATGGATTCTACCATAGCAAATCATTTGGCGAATGGAACACATTTCCAACTTATTACACCTCCATGGTGGGCAATGCAATCATTATTTAGTTCCTTATATGCATGATTGATGGAGACATTAAAATGATTCCGGAGCTATGATTCGACCTAAATTAATCAATATATGACATGTGTAATGTATATACTATAATGCATTGAATTTGTATGTTGAGTACCCGTTTCGGATATTTTATAGACTGCCAAATAGTTTTGATTATGTATACGTATAGTAAAGGACAATGTAATCTGCGAATTAGGTTATACCCGATTCAATGATATTTATGAAATGAAATGTTAGCTAAATCGCTTTTGGGTTATCTGATTGGTTTTGCACGCATACCTATCGGCATACTTTACACCTCACTACAATTTATTTCATTACACGTGTTTAAGTACTCGGTGAGTTTCCATAAAATCGCCCGCTGTGCCGAAATGGTTGATTTTTCGTGGCGTTTTTTTCAAGTTCTGCTACTCCGATTGTTGGATAATTTCAGCCCTGAAATTCCGATATACTACGTTAACCATCTATCTATTTCATTTCACCGTATTCTGCATGCCTGTCCACTCCAGGGAGTTAAGTCCTCCATCATGACTAATTGATCCACCTAACACACACCTATATGCTGAACAATTTAATTTCACTCTCACTTATTAATAACATTCGGAAATTAATTTTGAAGGTGGTGAAATATATTGCTCTTGTGGAGATTTTTCAAGGTAATTTTCCATCGTGTGAAAAGAATACTTTGACTTGTCCTCAGCTATAACGCCTTATTTCGGGGGGGGGGGGNCCCCCCCCCCCCCCCCCCCCCCCCCCCCCCCCCCCCCCCCCCCCCCCCCCCCCCCCCCCCCCCAAATCCTCCTGTCAAAATACCATCTGTTAACCGTACCATTACACGAGTCATTAATTGTCATAAGCAGAAGGAAGGGCACTATTTATTAAAAGTGGGAAGATATTGTAATCACGTGTCACCATAACCACGTGTCCAGAGATCACCAAGCTTTCCGTGTGTCACGTGGTATCTTTGCACGTGTCACGTGGTGTCACGTGAGGTTTCCCGGGTGTCACGTGCCATGTAAAGCACTTTTCACGCTGTACCTGTCACATTGGAGGAGAGGGGGAGTGGGGGGAGGGGGTGGGAGTGATCACAGCGATATTAATAATGTCGCTTTTATTACTTTACTAGGGAGCCCGTCAAGTACTCAAGTGGTCACGATATACATCAATGCATCAGATAACGAAACGACTCACGTATTGTGAAAGATGTTGGACGTAGTAGCTTAAATCCAGATTCCAGATCAAGAACAATCACAGCAANCCTGTCACATTGGAGGAGAGGGGGAGTGGGGGGGAGGGGGTGGGAGTGATCAAAGCGATATTAATAATGTCGCTTTTATTACTTTATCACGATCATACGGAACATTACATATTGATTGATATGTCACGTGACTCCTGCCACCTTACTATCAGTCGCAATTGTGATGGATTGTGCTGGTCTTATAGCTACTACTATAAGTCGTGCATTGATTTGGAAATAGCTCGAATTCCATACTATTTTCATACAAGTTCACATTTTTGGGTCATGTCCCTCATTTCTCAAATTCATGAGCCTTGCTCAATGCTTTATTGCGCTATATGCGCATTGCACGCCTCCACACGCCACTTAATTGCTTTACTTTGTTTTAAGGTGTGATTTGCAACTTAATTTGGCAATTTTGAATTAGGTGGACATTTATCAGTCAAACCAATACATGGCCTCATACATGGCCAATAGCCATTGGCACTTTATTGTTATAAACTGACTAGTATGACATGAAACTCATATAAATGACTAAGTAGTAGGTATGCAATATGACATGAAAAGTGGTTTCAAACGTTTCACATCTTGACTTGTGTCTCTCGATTTGACCATCAATGATAGTGTCGTGCTTGTCGAGTCTATGGTTGTTATGATTCAAACCTTGCTTGGTTAATTGGTTTCACCCGCCATTGAACAAAAACTTGATATTTCAAGTTTAACTGATCTTTTATGTTCAAATGAAGCTTCATCATCTGAAGTCTTAGATCCCACATATCATATAATTATACCTCGTGGCTGAACCATTTCATTTATGTTTTGGTGCGAGTGACTCATTTGGGCGAACATGTTTATAAATTTGAAACTATCCTCCAAGCCACGCTATGCCTCGCCCTAGGCCCCCACATCGTGTCACATATCCATGTTTCAAGCTCTGTCCAGCTATAGTATGATAATGAACACATATATTTTGAAACATGTAATCACGAGTCGAACTGTGACCCTCGCTTTTATGTAAACGACTCAGCCACCCAAATTCCATTTCAATTCCATTTTCCAACACTCACACAATCAGATGGTAGAAGCTCAACCCTGAATTTGTCGAAAGTGCAAGTAATTTCCCTATGATGATGAATTTGAGTCTCACATAGCACATGCGACGGCGTGTTATTAACGATCAGTTTAATCCGAACTCACAGATTGGAACTGGTGCCATTATTATAGATAGATGTATGAATTTTTACCGTATTGTAGAAGTGCTGGAGCTGTGCTTGCTCACCCAATGAGCGAATCTGAGCTCTTTATTATGGTGGTGGTCATTGTTATAAAGTGGGATTATTACTGCATTACTGGAAATGTGTTGAGGTGAAATAATAGAGAAACCTATGGGAACGGGATGTATTTAGCCTTGATCAGCCTTAATATAGAACCTCGATGGAAAATGATGCTTGTCGTCAAGGTGGAAGTCATGCCCTTGGCCTCGTGAATATCTTGGTTTGCGTTTCCTTATTACGATCATCAACCATGTTCCATAGGAAAATTAAGATGTTAAAGGCATGATATCTTGAAATACTCTGTAGGCTAATTTGAGATCTGTTATCGCTGTCCCACGTGTTTTAAATTGCGCATTCATTTAGACGACCCCGTTTATGAAGACGTTTATATTATTTTTGATGATAGTTGAATGTGTATATTTAGCTCTATCGGTGAATGATGTGATATTGGAACTGCTCTGTGGTTGTTTCGCAAAATCCGGTTCCGAATAACACACGCCTTTACTTTATTTTCTTCTTCTGTGTTTTCCACGGAATTGATATTTTGATTTAAATCGAAAATTATAAATCTCTCTTTTAATAAATTATTAATAAATTTATCCGCAAAAATAATTATTGACTAAACAGCCCACATGTGCACAATGATATACTTGCCAATTCAACAAGCAATGTTAAATCGAGTACAAATATTGCGATGTACGCTACGCGCGACGAACATAGTCTTGTTACTCGATATAAATGTTCGAGAGCTCATCGGTTTTGCACTAAACAGTCTCACACACTACATCATTGCTGGGTAAAAAATTTTTATTTTCATTCACAACTACCATCAATTCCTTGAACTTGCAAGAATTCGGCTTCATTCATGTTTTGTTAGTTTTACACGTTTTGATTTAAATAATTCCTTTGAACAAGATTCGGAAATTTATTTGCACACTGATCCTTGCTTCTTTGGAATCGAAAACGGAATAAGCACCTAACGTTACTAGGTAATGTATCTATACGCGTGGGTACATGAACTTCAATCTTATCTGGAAACTCCGATATATGCCTCACTTCACAAACACCCAGTTTGAGCTTTGTTTCACTTTGTCGCCTCGGCGCTTTCCGGAAACTATAAAAGCGATACACATAGCTTAAGTCATAAGTTGGAACATTTGAGTGCGTGAGCTTCCTTTATTGAATGTGATCGGTGTTTTATATAGGTTGTGAATATATTTCTTCAAAGATATATGTATTCCAATCGATGTAATTGGGCCCCTTAAATCGTCAGTTAAATTGCTTTTCACCTTCCAATGAAAATGACAAATTCTGTTCGGGAGAATTGGGGGTGAAAAACCAGAAGCCACCACGTTTTCATTATGCATTCTTGACTTTGTAATTGTAAATTACGATTTAATAAGTACCTTTAGACTTGGTGTGATAACTTTCTTACCCTCCTTGATGCCTTTGTATCCTCTTAAACCCATCCTTACATCCTCCAAAACCCAACTTTGTATCGATGTAAATCCTCTCCAAAGATAGGTTACCCAGATCGGAAAGTGTGGAAGTGGGCGCTACATGTCCACTTATTTCAAGAGAATTGTAGATGAATACGTTGCAAGGAAACGAGCTAAAGTTCAAGGACCGGGTGAGTTGTCGGGTGAGATGCGCGCGACGCACGTGCGTGAGACGCGCATTTAGAAAACATGCGTGATTGTACATCATTGAGTACATAAACACGTGTATCTCAATTTTGAACTACTATAAAACATGTCACGAAGCTAGGTATATAATTGTCATCAAATCTACTGATATAATACTGAAACCGTATATATTTGATGATGAGTATGCGCGTCGCGGTGAAATGTGATAATTTGACACTTACAAGGTCCAATTTGCATATGTAACCTACTGCTACCAACTCTCTCTCTCTCATTAATTCGAACATATGTCGTGATGTTTTGTGATGAACGGAAACTACTACTCTTCTTCCACCATTACAACTTTTATGAATGTTTGTGAGTCCAATGGACTGATGGACTCAAAACATTCAGTCCATATCTTAGAAATTCTTCATTACAATCGCTATATCCCAAGATAAGTAGTAGTACAGTACGTGTGTGTACCGCGGATATCTCCATTTGGCGCCTCTGTGTTTCCTACTCTGAGATAAGATCAATCATCAACACGATAGTGTATCCGGTATTTCATCACATTCCCTCAATGCTGTGGGTGTGGTGGTTTTTGGTTGCAGTCCTTGTGGATTTGACTGGGGTCAGTTTTTTGAAATTGTAAGTTTTATCGGACGTTTTTCAGGCGAAATTTGTTGATATTCAATCTCAGTCTTGTTTAGATCATTCAAAAAAGAAAGTTCTTGTAAACTTCCTAACTTGATACCATCCCATCTGTAGATGATAATGTTCACTGCTTCGAGACCATCGCAGCTCACGCTATCTATAGTCCATTAGAGTATCATAATACCCAGAGCTGAATATATGCTTGTTATAAAACGTGGCTGTCTAGAGTCACGCACACACACGCACACACACACACACACACA
>CAMPET010000349.1:40124-63920 GCA_946803715.1 Beroe ovata
TGTGTGCATGTGCTAGCCACTTCTCAGGGCGGGCACTCCCGTATTATATCATACCATGACTGGCTGGACAAGTTTAATAATGTAACCAATATTCCCGAATTGAACGTCAAATCGGATTCTCAAATAATATTGCTCCGTCTTGTCACTATTCTCATTCTCTCTCTCTCTCTCTACCTTCTCTCAGTACTACTGCCTTTCTCGTATAAGTATAACTGTCTCTCTAGTGTGACAGCAGATATATCGTGTACTTGTGATATGATATAGGGTGTTTGTACATGTCATGAGGTTTTTCACCCGATCAGCATCGTCCTATAGACCTACAGGTGACCAGAATATAACCGTATTTGGGATGCCAGGTCTCGTTACTTCGGAATTAGTCAAAATTTCGCAAAAAGTTGTTCCCAATTGTGGATGAGCGCGCGCAACATAATTTCGTTTAACTCCTTGCCTCCGGGTTTATACTCAACAATAATATTTCCTTGTGTTTGACAGGTCCGTGGAGTCAGAACAGGTGGAGGCCTCCCGCGTGGGAGAGTTCAGAGCGGAGAACGCTAGCGGAGGTCCTCACCCAGGTCCCTAACTACATCATTGATAAGGGGGATGACGGCAAGAGGGAGGGAGTTTCCTATGTGAACGGGGTGGTCATGTTCACAGACTTGTCGGGTTAGTAGTAGCGTCACCGATTCACGTGTTGGTAGGCAATCAGGCCTTTGCATTCTCCTTGCCTACTGTCCTATTGATAAGGTTTTATCGGAGAAGGCAACCAGCAAATGCACCCCCATAAATGAGGTCCCATTTTCTCGTATACCCTTCTTCGTCTCAGCTCCTCATCAACTATGTCCTCTACACCTTTCCTCACCCTTATTAACTTACCATCATGCCCCCTGCAGGTTTCACCGCTCTCTGTGAAAAGTACGCCGAGTCAGACGAGAAACCCGTGAGTCCGACGGGGGAGAAGAGTGAGGACCGGTGGAAAATGTCGTCCAGGGGTGTTGATGCGCTCACGGCGTCACTCAACGACTACCTGGGCAGAATAGTGCAAGGTGAGCAGCTGTTATTTCATCCGAAAAACTAATTTCATAGAGATGGTCGGGTGGAATAATTGGTGTCTGAAAATTGAGTCTCTGTTCAGGAAATAGCTGATCTGAGATGATGGACCTTAGATTTATCATGGATGCTATTTTTTACCCCTTCAAATTCTATTTTGTTATCGATCATTATGCTCTCAGATCTGATGTGTGCTAACGGGGACATCCTCAAATTTGCGGGTGATGCTATCCTGACGCTGTGGCAGTGTGAGGAATCACAGTTTCCCGCTACTATTGACAGAGTCGTGACCGCAGCTATAGGGATTCAGTGCAAGATGGACAACTATATGACTGGTATAGTTGCTATAGCAACCGCGATCATTAACATAGTTACCGAGAATTCTGATGATACGCGTCGCTAAATTTGTCGGCTTTCATTAGTCACTACTGAAGTACAATTATTGACAAGTTCTCTGTCAAAGAAATAGCGAATTCATACTGCTTTGAACCTTCACTTTGATATGAAAGAAGTTGCTTCTTATGTCACCCACGCACCTTGACAACACCCACTATCCATGACATGACCATATACTGACGCTTCTAATATTATACTGACATCAGTTACTTTCAGAGGTTGGCGTCAACCTGAGAGTGAAGATTGGTATAGCAGTGGGATGCGTTATCTTCTATCACATTGCTAATGATCACGAGCGGCACTTTGGGGAGGCAGGGCAGACGATCGAGGAAGTGAACATTGCCCAGAGTAGTGCTAGTAGTGGGACTGTTGTGGTACGTGACATGATATTCTCTATATATCTTCCAACGAGAATCTCCAACGTTCTCATCACTCATTTTGAAAATATCGGCCCTCATTTGAAAATATCAGCTCTTATTCCTGACTATTATTCTCGACTTATAGTCAGTTAACTTATCTTCAGGTTCATATTCTCAACTTATAGACTTAATCAACTTCAGATATCTCCGAAAGCATGGGAACTTCTCGAACAGAAGCTGTTCAGTTACAGTATTCTGGAGAGTGGATATGTTGAGGTAATTGTCATCTCGACCCAATCACAATAAACACCAAAAGGGAGTACAAAGTAAGGCTCCCAAGTGCCTCATGTCAGTCGTTTCACTTGTTCCCTAATATGATATGGATCGCTTGACTATCGTATTTGATTTGAGAGACTTTAGTTCTGCGCAGATAAACAGACGTTCATCGCTCTCCAAGACATTGCAGAACTTGATGGAAACCCGGGACCCGACAAAGTCAGACATTTTCAACAACGGCCCAGAACCGGAGTGCCTCAGTGAGTGAGATCTTATGAAATGTTGGCCTCAATTCAGGGTATTCAAACAATAGCAAGCCAATTTCTTCGACTCGGACTTGCTTTTTGTAGAAAATCACTGAGAATATGACCCTTTCCAGGACTGACTCAACTGAGCAAGGTATCAGAGAGACAAGAGGCGATCTATAGAATGTACACAAACCAGAATGTTATCTCCAAGTTGGATGCTTGCGCAGAATTACGCTGGCTCAGCGAGATCAGAACTGTAACAGTCATGTTCTTGGAGGTTATTTGATGAAATTTAGTGACGGTGTTAGGATCTTTGTACCATTTCTGAGGGACGGTATAACCCAAACCAAGGATAAGGTTCTCATCGACAATATTGTCCACCATAATACTCAATGCTGTCCACTACTGTACTGTCCACTGTCCAGGTACACGTACCTCAAGAGGGCGACCAGGAGATCCTCAATACTATCCAGCTTGCGTTCACCATCATCTACGATCAGATGACGCGCATGTTAGGTTAGCAACTCACATCACTTGGTTACCGGTGACCAACGTCACCTCGGTAGACAACTTTCCCAACATTGCTCCTTCATAATTACACCTCAACTGCGTCGATCCTTTCGGGTTTTGGAGGCATAACTTTATGATATTTCCTTGTGTTTCAGGTACGATAAACAAACTCTACATGTTCGACAAAGGGTGCACTTTCCTCATCATATTCGGTATGCCGGGTAAGAAGCATGAGGATGAACCAACACGAGCACTCAAAGCAGCGGATAACATTATGAAGGACTTCCACTCAAACAAACTCCAGGCTAGCATAGGTTAGTGTAGCATAGTCTAGTACACGGTCTAACATGACTAGTAATAGAGCAAATAGTCAACGGAGGAATAGCATTTCTCAATTCCAATCTATGGAAGTATGGCCACCTGCAGGTAGGTACTTTATGATCTTGCAACATCTCAATCACTTGGAAAATATTCGCTCTCAGTCATAACGGAATAGGAATAGCTGCACGAGTTCGGATTATTGTGTTTTGCACAATGCACATCAGCCAAGCGTACGGCCGTCTTTGCGATAGTTTGAAATTGCATGAGAGGTCCTTTCCTTCCTCATGTATGTAGGTAATTTGGGGTTATAATTCCATATTATTCCGGGTTAACGAGTTAGTCTGGTGGCTGTGTGTGTAATAATTGTGGGGTTGTAGTAGGCTGAGTACTACTATAATGCGCGCCATCTATATTATGGGACCATTTATCACCCTGGTTTTACCATGATCATTTCTGTGTTATAGTTGGGTCGTTCTACCGCATCGGTTGTTTTCCGTCTCAGGTCCTTGCAATAGTCAGCTAGGTGGCTGGTGGTGGAATAAAATACCCCGCGTAGCCTGTCATTAATGATATCGCAAAATCAAATAAATACGACTCTATCATAAGCTTAGGTCTTGCAACTGTATGTTTGTTCTATATTTAGCGATCTCCTACCCATTAAAATAGATCAACTCTTGATCAACCGTCGTGCCCGACTCTCAGAAGTGTGTACCCGCCCTTTGGCAATCCCACACACACACTCACCAGTCGTCACGTGACTTGACAGCTCACTTATCATAGGTCGGCTGCTCCCTCGATGATAATATGATCAATGATCATTGCTGCCCAGGGTGGTCATTATATGACCGCCATAGTAGAAATACCCTGGTAGATGGATTTGTTAATTCGACTATTTTGAAACGGAGAGATAGAGATGCATGGGTCTTAACGTAATAGAGTATAATGCAGGTGCATGACGAATGGCAATTACTGATAAATGGTAAATAATCATGATGTGATTTTATAACAACGGGATGATGAGCTGATGCAGTATATTTTTAATGCGGGTAGTTTCATTTTCAATTCCTATCCAATTGAATTTGTCAGGCGACTCTGGGACCTTTGGAAACCTCGCATAGTCCTAAGCCCATTTCTTATGAACATAATCGACCCAAATATGGTCACGAATGGTCACTGGAAGTCAAATGACCATGACAACAGTTTAGCGACTAGCGTGACCATGGCTATGTGGTTTTGAGTTCTGACAACTGATCACATTCCAGGCCAGTCTGACTTATTCAGCATCGTCTATTTATCTCAGAATTTAATTTTGATTTGATGATCATGCGGTAGTCGGTCGAGTGTCGACGTTACGAGTTTTTGCGTTATGACGAGCATTTAAAGAACTATAAACTCGGAGGGATTGCACTTGTCAGACGTTGCGAGATTTGATTGCTGCACTATTGTGTCTCCGCAGCCATGAGAGATCTCTCATCCCTGCGCAGTGCGCGGCTCTTCAACACATATCACAAGCGCACGACAATCGTAAGAATGTAACCATCAGAATAATATTACCTTGTGTTTGGATAATCAATGATTAATTATAACACATCTTTCACTCACTGGTGTTTTGATATCCCACAAGAATACATCGTGTTTTTTGCGCAATGTTGAAGGCCCTGATATCTGGATATCTTCTGTCATGATGCCAGATATAGGATTAGATTGCTATCTTGTTCAAGAAAGTTTTCATTTTTGGGCTTCATGAAGAATGGTGGTTGTGATTATATTCGCTGGTCGGAAATTGGATTTTGTGGGTGTAGCTTATGTGTACTCGATGGTTTGCTTCGTGGTTACTCATGCACGCAACATGTTTCGATGTAAAAATCTGCACGTCGTTCTGTAGTGCCTTGGTATACTACAATTGTAGCAAAATGCTCAAACGACCATCAGAAACGTGGACTTTCTAAGGTGTAAATCATAAGCGTTGACTGCTAGAGCGCTACAGGAGGTAAAACTTCTTGAAAAACCGACCACTGCGAGCTGTTGTCACCTTTTTTGAAACTTTTATCGCGCTTCAGCGAGTCAATGGTATCTTCCTTTGTTCAGACGGTCGCGCCTGGCTAACGGATGAAAACAAGGAGCTATCTACTGAGTCTTTTTAAAGTCACATTTTCTCTCCTTCATTGAGTTCATTTTCTCTAAGAGTTCATTTTCTCCCCGTTCCTGATTGTATTTCTTCCAGCTCCTGAGCCTAGGTGTTGTCAAAATATATTTAGCACATCAATGATTGAATCTTGACACACGTACACACATACGGAGTATTGATTTGATTATCTGATCAGTTGACACTTACTATCAACATTTCAATGCTCATGATTCGTGTCAAAATAACTTTGCAAAGTAACACAACGTTTGTCTCTTCTTGTGTCGTTTGACCTCTCCTCTATTCCAAGGTTCCTCTCTGTCACAAACTCTATTTATAAACTCGGCTCTTGATTTGGGGGCATAGTTATAGGTGATGTCATTATAACACCTGTTTATAGAGAAAGGTCGTGTCCTAACAAGCCTGGGTTTTGTTAATTACGACTCAAATTATAGGAAAACAAGTGATAATTATCGGTACATTTCGTAAACAAACGCTTCCATCGAGTATACGTAGTGATGTCGGGACCCCTCCCTTTTTGTTTCGTACAATTCTCATTCGAGATGTGTCTTTAATCCTTTTCACTTATTTCCTAGGCATTTTTGATTCATGTTATTCAATGTTCATGTTAATACGTATTTTGTTTGTAACTCTTCTTACTCTAGGAATCACTACTGGAAGGGCATTTTGTGGCATTATCGGGCATCCACAGCGACACGAGTATGGAGGTAGGGGAGAAATCTGGTGTCACCAATTCGTATGATTTCACAGAAAACAACAGAATCTTCTTTGAATTCGTGGAAATTTGCAAGGCTCTGGTTGAGTGATTCATTCCATAGTACATCATGATTCCTATCCTTACTCAGTAATCGGAAAGAGTGTGAACCTAGCCGCAAGATTGATGTCAAACTACCCTAAGAGAATCGCCTGCGACGATACCACACGAACCCTCTCCAACTTAGACCCACACGATTTCATCCAACTTGACTATATCAAGGTAAGTCATGTATATCTGATCATGTATATCTGATCATATGTCATGTATATCTGATCATATCACGCGATTTGCAACGGTAAATCAAGCGCTATTCATGCCCCCCGTTACATGTAACGCGTGATTTTTAGACCCCTCTCTCCCTCACGCAGTGGATCTCACGTGCTATTCACATTGTCCTATTCCTCAGATGAAGGGAGTTCCCGCAGACAACGTTCACTACGAGTACAAGATAGACCGGAGGAAAGATCGCTTGTTTAGCACGTTCATTCCTCCGCAACAAATTGAGGATGATGGGGGCAAAATCATCGGTGAGTAAATGTCCTGGAACTTTGCCAATTATCCGCCCTGTGTCAGAAACACGCGAGACTCATAATCTACTCAGTATGAGACCTCAAAAATCGAAATGTATCTCACATCTGAGTACAAGTTGGGATTTTCACCAATTTCCCGATGAGCTAGCTCGAAAATTCCTCCAGATTCGGATTATACGTCAAAAACTAGGCCAGAAACACTCATTACCAGATTGTTTCCCTGAAAAATGTCTTTGGTCGTTTTTGGTATCCATGTGTCCCACTGATATTTCGTGTTTTTGCTGGTAATGCTTCCCAGGGGTTCAAAATCGTGATTTGGGCGTGGCTTCTCGGCAAGTATGAACTCTGTATGACCTTTAAGAGGGGCGATACTTGTAGTGTGAGAATAGAAGAGTTGATCTGGTGGAAAATCAGTGTCACAAATGCCATTAAAGTCTGCACTAGAGACCTCCAAAAACGGAGTATAATAGTGCGAAGCCACTCACTTCATTTTCTACCGATACTGAGATCAGAAATTCAAAGAAAATTTTTTTTCCGATTTCCATGAAAATACCATCGATTCCCATGTATTTTTGGACGCTGAATCGAATTCCGGCCGCATTTCGCTTCCCTGTTGAGCTGTCAGTCATGTGACTTGAAACCTTAGATCTCTGAAGAAATTGTAATTTTCGCCTACTTGCTGATGAGCTAGCTCAGAAATTCCTCCAGATTCGAATTCTACGTCAAAAACTAGGCCAGAAACATTCATTACCAGAATGTTTCCCTGAAAAATGTCTTTGGTCGTTTTTTGGTATCCATGTGTCCCACTGATATTTCGTGTTTTTGCTGGTCATGCTTCCCAGGGGTTCAAAATCGTGATTTGAGCGTGGCTTCACGGCAAGTATGAACTCTGTATGACCTTTAAGAGGGGCGATACTTATAGTGTGAGAGTAGGAGAGTTGATCTGGCGGAAAATCAGTGTCACAAATGCCATTAAAGTCTGCACTAGAGACCTTCAAAAACGGAGTAAAAAAGTGTGAAGCCATTCACTTCATTTTCTACCGATACTGAGATCAGAAATTCAAAGAAAATTTTTTGTCCGATTTCCATGAAAATACCATCGATTCCCATGTATTTTTGGACGCTGAATCGAATCCCGATCGAATTTTGGCCGTATCTCGCTTCCCTGAGGGACTGTCTGTCTTTACAGGTTTACTAAAGATCTGACACATATTATTATTATGCTACCTCAGGTCGTGAGGAAGAGATGAAGGTATTCGAGGAGCAGCTAACAAAACTCCTGCAACCACCAATAGACGAGCCACCAGGTAATATAAACTCTCTCTCGATAATTTGTTCTGCAAAAACATCATTTACCATAGATCCCTATATGTGTTAGGGAGAAGTCCGAGCCTCTTTCCAGAACATAAACCCTGTTTTTAGGTCCTGAACACGTGAAGAGTATCGTAATGAAGATTGAGTCTGCGACTGGTATGGGAAAAACCAGGCTTCTCCAGGAAATGAAAAATGTGGCAGAGGGAAAGAAAGTCAGGTTGCGTTTCCACCACCATGATATTGTACACTGTATAGTGTATAGTGTATATGACACCTGTTATACAGTGTATAACAGGTGTTATATTATTGCACAGGTGTTATATTGCTCAGGTGATATTAAACAGGTAGGTGTTATTTCACTGGTGATGTGACTCCGCTACTCTGCTATGATAGGACAAGCATATGATGGATGATGTCTATAGAAATGTCGTGACATCGCCACCATCAATGATACCTATAAATACTTTTGTTCGCATGAATGAACACTTCCTCCATGTGTATGGATTGTGACAGCTCCCCTCCCCCACAGAGTGATATTCGCGGCTGCTGGTGCGGTGGAACACGCCACACCCCACTTCGCCATCAAGGCCCTCCTCGTGCAGATGTTCCGACTCATGGAGTGCTGCTCGGCTCAGGAACGGGCTGACGTGATCATCAAGTTTGTGGAGCAAGATATGATTAAAGAGATCTACCTGCTCAATGAACTCCTCAAGATTCACGTGAGAAATGAGCAGATTCGTTTTCATTAAGTAACGCGATTACCGCGTCTCAAGAGCCAAATTTACAAACAAATTGCTCATTTTGTTGAAGTTTACTGTATCCTCAAGGTGGGTTATGTGAAGAGAGCCCGGGAAAAGGACAAGAAGAAGAAACTGACAAACATGGTGTGCTACTTGTTCGAGAAGACTGCCAAGGAGAATCGGACCATGATAATTTTGGATGATGCTCAGTGGATTGACAAGGATTCATGGATCATGCTTCATGAGATTATCAAGAGATGTCGAGTAAGTTTGGGAGAAGAGATTTTCTTTTCAAAAAATTATGCGCGTTTTTGGAATGATGAGTGGTAATCATGAAGGAAGAAGTAGGTTTCGCAATGAATATAACTCTTCCCCTCTCTCTCCTTCAGGCTCTGATTGTTTGCAGTACACGTCCCTTTCCCGCCGCCCAGCCCCCTATGGAAGAGGCTAAGCGCATCCTGAATGCACCCTTCACCAAAGATATACACTTGTCGGGTAAGCGGATCAAGCTAGAACGGTTTTGCTCCTAAAACTCTCTATCCTATCTCTGATCTTTATCAGGACCAAACAAATTTCTTGAAAATCGATTCAACCTTGAAATCCCTCTTGAGGATAACTTTGAACTCAATTTCTTGATCTTTTCTCAGGTCTGAAGCCAGATGACATGGTCATGTTGGCATGTCAGCTGATCAAAGTCACACGACTTCCCATACAGCTGATTAACATACTCCGAACACGTTCGCACGGTGTGCCCCTATACGCTGAGCAGCTCGTCAGTACCATGCTTCAGTTCAAAGTTCTCGAGGTATGCACAGCAGGCTATTACAGTATCATATGAAGTTCGTTCATACCCTGAACCCATTTGAAATTCTTTGGGGTAGGCAGAGGGTATTTATATCCCCGCAAGTCATAGCTGTGATACCCGACCGCGGGCATATTTGTTCTGCTAAAACCCATCATCTTGAATTCACTGGCTAGAGGGATGTAATTAGAAATTGGATACTTGTTGCAATATTCAAGTCAGTCAACATTGCTGACTGCTGACGTTCACGAGCTCTGACATTGTTCAGACATCAACTTGACAGAATCTAAATAAGGGGGTTAAATAGGGGGGGGGATTATAGACAGATCAACGCACGAGGTTCCTTTGTCAATGCCAAGTTCACAGTTCATGCCACTCGTGGGCATTTCTATAATTATAGTTGTGCTTATAATATACACCAAGATCCCAGTGAGCTTATATATTTGATCATAAACGCTGCATTAATTATTCATTTAGCGCACTCAATTACTCGCTTCAATACAACGCGGGTGAGTACAATGCTCGAGCTCCTAGTCCTACACATTCTTGATCAAGGTCTCTCTCGGTGTACATGCTCTAGTTGTCTTTATTGTAAGATTTGTCCACGATAAGAGAAGTTTCATCCATTATTCATGTTTCAAACGGGCATGATCCAGAGAGTGGTGGGAGTGGTGCTAGGTATTTATAATTTGTGGTGGGTCACGATTGGGGGGGGGGGGGGTCGCTAACTTGTCACTTCAAAGGGATGACACACACGCACTCGATGAGCAGATCCAATTATCTCAGTTGCCATATCTTGATAAGTCTAATTTTGTTGACTCCACAAGCGCGAGCGCTTCTTTAAAATTGTGAATTCTAAGTTCGATGATGCTTGAGGATATAGATCTGGTTTAGTATCGATAACACGTAATATTAGAAAAACTTGCTCCAGTTTTTGACATCGCCATTATCTCTCTCTAGGTTCAAACTGAGAAAGTGAGAGCTGATCACATAACCATGACAAGAACAGGACCCAACCTCAATGAAACCATCCAGGAGGTGAGTCAAATCTTATCTTTTGGTCAAAAACTGTGGCGTGATTCAAATACAGCATTGTCGAAATTCATGAAATTGAAGTCTTATGACTAAGTGATGTTAGTGATTGTTGGACAGCGATCTTTCGTATCGTAAGATTGGTTACTTACGACCGATAATGGACCAATATTTAAAACGCAAGCATAAGACACCGTTGAATGATGTCACCGTTAAACCGTTTCTCATCCACACAATTATACCCTCTGTTATAGTACTGCATACTACCAACAAGGAAGCGATTGTTGACATGTCCTAATGGAACGGTCTCCTATGACCATTTCTCAGAGGTATGCATGGCTAGTGCGGATAAATTTGGTTGCTGCGATAGGGTTGCTATGATAAGGTTGCTGAATATATCATATGGATTTGGTTGCTATGGGATATCTCGCAAGGTTGCTAAGATACGCGGGTGTTATTAGAACTTAAGCATGGTGCTATGTTACCAGAATTCTACCGCTCGATTAGAGTAGATTATGGGTAAAACAATCAATAAGCCCTGGCGTTACGAAAACCACACAGCACGCAGGTTTGTTCACTGCAATCTAAAATCAACACGAAAACTGGGCAGTCAGCCAACTTTACCACGTGCAAGGTTCAGAACGTGATGAGAGTAATTTCAGATCCCAGGACCATGTACCAGAGTTTCTACCATATCCCGACAAAGCACTTCTTCCCGCCAAAACAGATACTTTTCCCTTGCTACGCGGCCCAAACTATCGCAAGCTAACGTGCCCCGGCCGAAACTATCTCACGCCGTGGTGGCAGGCGGTAGCGCCGCCAAGAGGGTCTCCCATCTGGTCAGTGGCAGTGGCGGCTCTCCACGCACAATTAACGCGAAATTAGTGCCACTTTCACCGCGCTAGTTTGGAAAGTGGTGCTGGTCTCCATGGTGATTGTGCGCCGTTACTCCGCAAAACTGCGGGCTGTTTGCTCTGCTGCGCATGTTCTCTTTACCAATGATTACTTGTTTACACGAGACGTATCTATCTCTACATTCCTCTGCGCGGGTTCATAGGTTGTTTTTCTCGTCATCAAACTCAGTGATCCATCGGTTATGGACAGGTTGATCCATAAACTGATTTAGAGGGGTATATAAATGGAAAATGGCAATGGATCTCCGTCATTTATCAACGGCAAGAATGCACAAATTATTCTCATTTTTGCTCAGCAACAACAACAACAACAACTCTCTTCCTCTCTATCCCCCGATCAGGGTTCCCCTCACAACTCAAGTGAACAGCTGTATCTCGGGGTTCCCAAACGGATCAAGGGCGGCGGAACCAAACCCCCGCTCAGTCCCAGTAGTCCGTCCTATAGGCTCCCGCCCCCCGTCTCGTATAACAATAGTTTCACATCCGGCGCCAGACTGTCTACAAGTCCACTGAGATCCCCGTTCCTTGTGACTCTAGCGGTGAGAGGGCACACTGCTATCATCACCGCTCAGCCGCTCAGCCGTCACAGTACTGGCAGCTCCATGTACGCAATGTTTCGGGAACATTCTTACCTGAGAGAACAAATTCCCTGTACGCAATGTTCCCTACTGAGAAACATATGTCCATGTCTGTAACCATACAAAACATATATAAGTGAAAGAGAGGAGCATTTGTTTCACTTTGATGAGCTATTTTCCGATCACGTGGTTTTGTGCTTCCCTCCATAAAGCAACAGAGCCCAAACCTCAGCCATAATGTCTCTTCTCTTCCCACTTGACCATCTCTCATGAGTCATAATGTGTTTCTTCAACGTCTTTTCCTGTCAATGACAACTCTGCTTGTCTTCTTCATCGTCTTTTTATTAAGAAGACCATGTTTCGTGGATTCCTTTGATAAAGTTATCTCGCGCTACTCTTACTATAAAGTCACTGCTACTCTTTCTATTGCTTGTTATGGAAAATCCTGAAGCACATGCTATACTTTTGAGACGAAATCATCTCTTCTTTCGAATACTCAGTGTACTTGAAGCACTTTTTGCAATCAAGCACTTTTCTAAGCACAAAAGCAAGAAGCACACTCTATTATAGTGTACCGCTATTCTTTTTTCTTTCGAATATTCACCTACCTACTATGAAAAACCAATATAACCGCTTTTTGAGCTCAATCATGATAAATTCTTCCCTGCTTAATTCTCCCCTCTCCTCACTATTTCATCTCATCCAGACGGGTGCATCTAGTGAGGCAGTGAACAAGAGTTATGCTAGACTGTCTAAAGACAGCCACGCTGATCCTGCCAAGATAGAGACGAAGTTCTACCACAGCATTCCGGAGATACAGGTAAGATAAAGCGTGCCGAGATGCTCTTGAGATGCAACCGAGATTTCTAATTTTCACTTTCACGAGGATATAATGGAGCATCTCTGACCTCCACTATTTCTCCCACAGGCGAGCACGGAGAAGTTATCGTGTAAGCTGCGCGCAGGGGCTGATCTTAGTACAGTCCCTATCAAAGACAGCGTGACGGGTGTCATTCTGACCAGGATAGACCAGTTATCACCGATAAACCAGATGGTCCTGAAATCAGCCAGTGTACTGGGGAGGAAGTTCAACTATGAGACTCTACAGGTAGCCAACTGCCATGGAATTGATTCTCAATCAATATTTGAGTTAGCACGACTCTTGAAGCGTGATAACGTATTCAGATGGCATCTGAAAACGACAGCATGTTTACCCCTATTGATTTGATTAACTCCCAATTTTCTCCTCAGGCGATCACACCAAACATCAGGGAAGCTTCACTCGACAAAGCTCTTACAGAGCTGGTGGCAGCAAAGATCATCGAGCGGTGTCAAGAGGATCGACTGAGTACCGCTTTCTTCAGGAACCGTCGACAGGACAGTCTCCCTCACATGCGAGGGCAGAGAATGTCGTACACGTGAGTTTTCACACGTGATTATTTGACAAGCGTGACTCCTGCTACTGAATCTTATGTCTCCATGGTTACCGCGTCAGTGTTGTCGTAACGCCGGGTTTTTTGCCAGGTTTACTCACTCAATCTTGCAAGAAACAACATATGGGATTCTCTGTGCGGATCAGAGGCGTGTCCTGCACGAGGGAGCGGCTGAACATCTACAACTCAGGTTCAAACACAAGGAAATGTTTTCATGGTGCAATCATGACGATCAAACTACTTTAAACGGTTTTTATTCCCTGCAGTCCTGTAACCGGTGACTCTCTTAGATTCCACAAGTGTGGGGAATGCGGGTGTGGAAAGTTCCTCCAGAATCCACTCGGTCCAAGGAATCCATCATCCGGAGCAGCATTTATTGGGGCTGCTCATGGTCTCAGCTTACTGGGACGGTCCCACTTGGAAACCTTCGAGAGTGAGTTATTAACTCTTACTTCATCTCTCCAATCATCGCCATATATGGGCATTGGACATGAATTTGGAGTGAACGAGTTTGGAATTCCGAATTCACTTGACATTCTCCTCTTGACACCACACTCATTTGACACCCTTCCCTCTTACTCAGACGGTGGTAACGATAACACTTCTGAAGTTGGTAACTCTGACGATGATGATGAGATGATCTGTGATCTGAATCAATCAGACGGTGAAACAGATATTAGTGGTAAGGAATATTCTGATATCATGGTTTTGAACGTACCGGCGCATCAGGTTTCTTCTTTTTGCGTATGTGAAGTGACGTTTCCCAATCTCTATCTTGTATTTCTGATGATTTCTCTTCCGAATTCTCCTCGGAATTATCCTTAATCCCATGGCTCGTGTCTGTGTCGACGTTATGTTAGTCGTGTTTTAATCTTGCATGGGAAGCATTCCATCCTGTCATCATCCTTGGCATGAGTTATCGAGCGCAGCACATCCCTAGCCCCGATCTCTGAACCTCCAACCTCACCATCCGCCATATATCGCATCAGACGATGAAATGATGACATTCCCGCCTCTCATCCCCCGTCAACTCCCGCCAATCTCCATCCCACGGATTCCGCCTCCGCCACAGAGCCGAATTCTCTCTCCGCCCACATTCTCCCGGAAAATGCCGCCTCTTACCCCGCCCTTCACATCGAGAAAAACACAACTACTCGATTCACCGCTCTTTCCGCCGATAGCGCAAACTCTCTCACTACCGCTAATCCCGAGCCCGGAGCAAGAGAGTGACTTCTCCTATTTCCGGGATCCCCTTCCTTCTCCCCCCGTCGTATCACCTCCACCCCTCGTCCCCAACAGTCCCGGATCTAACCACTCTTCTCAAGTCTCAGGCGCGGCATCATCGGGATACAACAAGAAGGTTACCATCGGGAAAACAACGGAAATGGAGTTTCCGTTCAACAACGGACGTCGGACGACGCTGCTAGGAATGCCCAGCGATAGCGAGTCGAACACACCGATCCGGAGTGGACGGCCGTCACTAGCGAGTGTCAAACTGGAGGCCAAATTTCAGGTTAGTTCAAACTCACATTTCATCTCCTGTGTCACCATATACGTGCTTTCTTATTATCGAAAGGTTTGATATCCCATCTTACATATTTTCCGTTTTGCCCAATTACCGATGTTTTCCCCCTCCCTCACACTCTCACTCTCTACTCTTTCTAGAGCACAAAGTGTGAGGACAACTTCAAGACACTGATTAACTACAAGAAAATTCTCACTACACGTAGTTCAGCGAGCAGACATGAGGAGGATGATCACTCTGACCCTGACAGGTTCGTGACAGGCGGGGGTTAATAACCTTTCCAGTTGGGGTTATATTTTGAGCGAGGTGCGTCGAATTCCCCGACTTGGTGTATCAACCTTCGTCCGGTGGCCTATCAATTTTTATATGAACTAACCAGAGAATTCCATGTCTCTCACATTTTCGAAATGATAGGCTAACTCCTAACTATTTCCACTCATTTCAGTGGAACTGGATCTGGAATCTGTAGTGATGACGACGAAAAGATACCTACTCCAAAGAAAGAGCGCTCATCTTCAGGGAGTCATGTGTTCAGGTGAGAAACGTGCTTGAAACCACCTCTAAATCTTGACACCACCTTATATGGTTGCCCTGACACCACTTTGAATCCTTGAAACAATCCTGATGAATTGACAAACAGACAATCTATTGAATATTGACATTCCTTGACACCATTTCCTTGACATCACTCTGATAGCTCAGCTGGAACCTTCACCTTGACACCACTTTCTCTTCAGTTCTGCCAGTGACGCAGGGAGTGAGGTGCTAAGAGGTACATCTCCTGACTCTGCCCGTGATTCATTCATTGACACCGTAAATCCGTGTCATACCAACATGGACCAAGTTAGTGGTTGCAACTTTCCTGCTGAGTAGAACTGGAAACAACATTGCTTACAATCTGTTTATACGTTCTGGCCCTTGTAGTTCTACTCTTCCCTTGACACCACTTGACATCTCTCAGATAGGCGAATGGGTGCTGAATAAGGATCGGTGTCATTGTCGAGTCGTTATCAGAGAGCTAGTTCCCAGTATTGTACGACATTGGAAAGCAGCGGATAGCTACGATAATCTTATAGCTGTCATGATCGGTGGGTAATTACTAATTATATTCGTCTCATGGTAAACTTGCACTGTGGAAGAATATGCTCCCCTTGGCAGCATTGGAAGCACCATACCTAATAAGGTAATATTTCCCATTTTACAGAAGCGGTTGGGGCAGCCGTCTACATGGGTGACAGTGAAGAGGCGTTCCATTGGATCGGTGAAATCAACAGGAGGCAGGAAGAAAAGAAGGTGATCTTAATACCCCCATTCACATGTCATCCAGTTATCCTGAAAACCTCATAGACATCTTCAGGACTCTTTATTCATTTTGATAATTGGGCATTCCCGTTTCATGAATCGACGTTTCAGCTTCCCTTCACGAGAATGCAGGAAGCTACAGTCCAATATCTGCAAGGACAAGCACACTTCAAGAACAGTCAGATTAACGATGCTATTGAGTGTTACAGGAAGAGCCTCAAGTTGCTAGGTGAATAGCGCGTTGCCACTCACGCAGTATCTTACGCGTTACCATAGCAACACGCGTTATCTCATACTAATCTCGTGATTTCAGGCGCTCCTCAACCGACATCAAACATCGAGGCTCATCTCAGTCTCTCGTTTTTCGTTATGAAACACAAATTCAACGAACGACTCCAACTCAAAACGAACCCCCACCCTTTCAACTACGAGGACGCAGAGCGATACCATATCATCATTCAGTGTCTAGGTTAATTCACCACTCATAGTCATAGTCGCTGTTCCTTGACACCACTTATTGTTGAATTGCTGCTCCTTGACACCACTTTCAGACCCACTTTGACACCACTTTTTCAGGACGATTGCGTGTGGCACTGGAGGTGCAGTATAAGAGTGTACAAGCATACTCAGCGGCTGTTGAACAGTTCAAATGGTGGCAGTGCAGTTCAATAGAGGAAACATCGATGAAGTTGGAAACCCTTGCCAACTTTCTTCACGCTGCTCAAAAATATTCTCTATCAGTGCCTTGCACTTCGTGAGTTGGACACGTTCATCTTTGACACCCTCATACTGGTATGACTCTTGGGAAGGATTGACATCCTTAACACTTAGAGAAAGACTCATCACCAATAAACTGATGATATTTCTTGCAGAATCGAGTCGAAGCTATCCTCCTCGATGGAGTTCGAAGCGCTCTCCCCTGACAACTCAATGGCGTTGTTCTACGCATACCTCCTCTTGACAGAGACAAAGATTGCTGAGGGTGGGATCAGAACAGGTAAGAATTATCGATCGTTGCACCGACAACTGTGTCCCTCGCCTTGAAACTTCGACCATTGCACCCTGATCACACTCGGCCTCCCCTTGCCTTACGTCTGACGCACTGATTACACTTGACACCGTCACCTCTTTGACACCCCATTGACACCAGGTGTGGAGCACGGGAGCAACGCTCTCCTCGTATCCGACTCAATGAAACACCGTCTCCTATTCGTCTCGGCTTCCCCTTCACTCGTACTTGGGTTCTTCCTCTGCAATGATCGAACAAAACTCGTCGATACCCTCAAAAATATGAACAGATTCGCCGTCGAGGTAAATTCCGCGAGAGTTCCTGTTTTCAGGTGTTTTCCATTTGAAATGGTATCGAGATCAGATGTGAGTGAATATTTCTCATTACAAATGGCTTGCCGTAGCTCTCTTTCCCTCAGATATCAGATCACGAAGGTCAGGCATGGTTCGTTGCCTTTGCTCTCTTCCTGGAAACTGAGATAGAGGAACAGCTGGAGAGTTCCATCATGTACAAGGAGTACATCTTCAGCAGTGTGAGCAGTCCAGATTTCACCAACGACTCCATCGCCAGGTGAATATTATTATTAACTTGAATTCAGTGATTCATATGACTTGAATTTAGTGATTCATATGTTGAGGCTTGATTGATCTTGATTTTTGCGAAACACGGATTCAAATCCCCTCCATGACATTCCATTCTGATCTACGACATTACAAAGATGGTTTTATATACGTCTCCATGACAACTCACTTCCCTCAGGTTTTGCATGCTCATATCCCTTGCATTGAGTTTCGCACGGCAAGGAAACGGACAGAGAGCGACTTCCTGGGTGACCGTGGCCCGAACTCTAGCTCCACCGGTCATCAGTAGTCTGACGTGCGCGTTCTTCTACACTCTTCTCCTTGAGACACTCATCCTCCTATTCCAACTCGGACACGATGTCTGGCCACGTGTCAGGATTCTCATGAAACTGTGCATTAAGAATACAGCGGTTTACAACTGTCTTCGTCCACGTGTTTACACGTATGTCGCGTTCATCAAAGTGTTGAAAGGCAAGACTCGTGACGCGCAGGCGTTCCTGAGCCGCGCACTTCATTTTGCGGAGTTATACAAACAAGAACTGGACATTCTCCGTATAAAGCAGTGTCGGAAGATTTGGTTTGAGGGGAAGAAACCGAAGAATCTGTTAAACAAGCTTCTGTCCAGTCGGAAGGTCCACACTCTTCTGGAAGACGAAGGGGAAGAAGTGGCTGAGGGAGAGGATGAATTGACAGTTTTTTGTCTGCAGGTGGAACAATGCTCGCCAAACAAAGGGGCTCCAACAAGATCCGTCTCGGATGTTTCGACCAAGAAATCTAAGAATTACTCAGAGCCGGGCGAGTTCTCCGACATTCAGGAGCCAGCCCCAGTAAGGACTAGTCAAATGGGAACAATTAGTGAGGGTGAGGAGGGAGGATCCGGCCTTCTCATCGAAACAGACTCGTCGGTAAGTCTGGCCATGAGTCATTGACCAATGACGATCTTGCTCAGTCATAGTGCCATGGTAACGGACCCTGACAATTAGACTACCTAATATGGTCATGACAGAATGGGAGCGACATTTTTATAGGTCTGCAAATGTTTGAGACTCGTAAAGTAAAAGATATGACTTCCTTTCAGCTTTTAGTGTTTGTGATATTCTAGAAATATTCGAGCTATAATTCAGATATTACAACTTAGTTTGTATTCATAAGTTGAAGCTTATTTGTGTAAAATAATTCATCAGAAACACCTGATATTCATCTTTTTATTTGTCATTGAAGCTATTTTCAGCCGTTTACTGCAGAATTAAACATTTTTATTGAATTTTTACTATTTGATAAACAGATAGTTGCATTTTTCTTGGTGCCGGTTCTTGTTTTAGAAAATATTCCCTCCGGGTTTCACACAGCGTGACAGATTTCAATTTATACGATGTAAGAGCTTCGCAAACTCGGAGGGATTGTAAATAATGATGAAAAAAGTTTAAACCTTTAAGTTTTGAATTGTGTTATCTGTAAATAAGCAGAATATTTGTGTTTCAAGTGATGAATTCAGATTTTGGATTTCACCTAATGCGATGATAGCTCATGGAGTCATGATTTCGAATAGAAGTTTGACCCGTTTTTGAATTTTATTGGAACAATTGTTGACTCTGTCAGATTTCATCACACTTATCAGAATCGAAACTCGTCATGTAAAGACAGGAATGAAATGAAAAGTATAAATACACAGCAGTTCCAGTATCGTATTTGAGTTAAATGCATCAGTATCGATGTTGAGATACTTTTTATCGAATCTGTGTCAATATTGTTGTATCTGTAGAGTAACTTATTCGACATTAATCATCCAGAAATCTGCTGTCTCATTCGAGTGAAAGAGACCCAAAAACTGCCCGGCGCCCGAATATGGTCAACTGTTCATATCTGCCGACTCATCACCCTATCAACATAACAATCGCCCTAGCAACACGTCAATCAAGTGCCATCCCATGATCTCTGCCACTGAAGAATGTCCTGAGTTTATCGTTTGCAAACAGTGATGCTGTTTCCACAAAGTCAGACATTCTAATAGCCCGCACAGGACAGTTCTCTAGGTCAACATCTGCTACGTCGATAGGGCCATTGGCTGCTAGTTGATCTCTGAAACGTACATAATGATTCAGTTTGATATGTGTTTGGCTGTGTGGTCAATTCGTGCCAAAATACGGTCTCATTGGGTCCGAGAGACGTCCAAAGTCGGAATGTACCTGAACATCTCTCGGTATCGGACCATGCACGCTTGCGAACAGTACTCTTTGATATCACTACCAGACATGCTGTCAGTAGCTTCCGCCAGTGCGGTCATGTCTACTGCGTCATCCGTGTCTTCATCTGTCAATATAGCGTGTGTGTGTGTGTGTGTGTGTGTGTGTGTGTGTNGTTTGTGTGTGTGTGTGTGTGTGTGTGTATGAGCAACCAGGTGGCAATCATTTAATCACGTGACCTTGTGAACAACATGACACACGTGACAATACCTTGTAGTAAGACACGGAGAATTTTGGTTCTGGCAGTCAGATCTGGAAGTTTCATGTTAATTCTGATCGGCATTCGACGATATACCGCCCTGTCTATCACGTCTGGCTATAGGGAGAAAGAGAAATACCGGTAATTTTGAGTGACCAAATAAAGAAGAAAACACGCTAATTGTGCTGATATTCTATTGCAGGGCCCTGCATTTAGTACTGATGAATTGCTGTCGTTCATATCATTGACTCACAAGGTTTGTAGCACCAAAGATTACGATACGATTATCTTGATCTGATATGAGACCGTCCCAATTTGTCATGAAAATACTTTTAATCTGTTGGGTAACTTCGTGATCTCGATTCGAACGCGATCTAGATGATATGGACGTCAGCATTAAGTTGCTTAATTCTGATCTTTGGAACTTCCTTCGAGAGGCAATTGGGGAATTAAAATAAGGATTTTTCTTACTTACGCTAAGAGAGTCTCTATCTCGTCGATGAAAACAATGACAGGGCTATACTGGTTGAGTTTAGCTGCTAGGGAGAATATTGCAGCAACAAACTTGGGAGATTCACCAATCCACATGTCGTGCAGGACACTGACCTGGAAACTTGAGTATAATGCATTCGATTCTTATTCGAATATCGATTCCTGTTCTTCATGAAAGGTGTGATTTTCACTCACATCTATATTGAGCAGGATACAGCCGCTTTCCTTGGCCGTTGCCTTGGCCATCATTGTCTTCCCGCAGCCAGGCGGACCGGAAAGCAAAACTCCTGAGGAGTTAGGGATTAAGGAAATGAACGCATTCGGGTACACAGCGGAGCGAAATTTTGACACAAACGTTCTGGAATGTAATGAAAGCAACAATAACCGGTGATTAAACGCGCGTGCCGCGCTACTATTCCAGTTGCGAAGTCGTTTGGAGTTCGCGCCCGAAAATTGGTCGTACTGTGTGTGACACAGATAATGGATATGAAGACGATAACGATTGCGAACTACGCGAACTTTTTTATTGTTTAAATACAATAATATGAGCAAGTTTATCAAAAACAAAGGCATAGTTTACCTTTAGGGAAGGACAGTAATTTTGATCTACTCGACTTGAACAAATCGTGTCTGATGATTGGAAGAAGCACAGTTTCTTTGAGTGTCTGTATCTCCTTGTCGAGTCCACCAATATCTTTCCATGTCACCTGATCATTGACCACTCATTAAACTGGCGTCTGGCATTCGTGACGAAGGAGGTTTTGTGGCATTGAACTAGTGCTGTGCAAAACCTGCCCCCAGAAGTTAATTGCTTTTTGCCTTTTGGATGTGACGAAACTCGAAAGTCATTCTTAAGGAAGTCTCACGGAATGATGAGCTCATTTTCTTTTCCTATTTTTGCGCCCCGTTACCCTTTATAAAAACCCTGTAAAACTGTCAGTGAAACTCACATCGATTGAGGATGGAACAACTATCATGGAGCAAATCTCAAGTTCATGTCTTGTCAGGTTTGACTCGTCCAAATCAATGCCTATTTCTTGCAATTTCTGAAATTGTGTTTACTGATCAGTGAATACATCTGATTAAGCATAAATCATAATCTGTATTGGCAAATGAGCTAATGATAGCACCACTGAAAATTCAATGTCCCATTCGTACCTGATGAACAAGAGATTTGACTTCTTTGCGACTTCTCATATCGTCAAGCAGTCCGTTCAGGAGTTTTCTTGTTATATATGCAGCAAGTAGACCAAATCCAAGTGCAACTGCTTGCCGGATCAAGAACTGCTTGTCTAAAACTTCATCAGACATGATAATGCGCGCCTTATACACTGTGTAAATGTTTAGTTCGGTTCAATTCTAGATAGATTAATCTACATTCGAATTTGAAGTGATAACATATCAGAGGGCACTTTACAGTATTCAGCAACTATCAAGGAGCTTATGAACTTCATTCATTTGCTTGCCAGACCTCAATGCTGAGCAATAACTACAACCAAATTCACTTAAGCTGTAAGTAGATGATGAATTAATAATTTCACAAACTTGCTCAATACACAGGTGTGATGATATTGCCAAATTGTCAAAAAGCTATTAACCAACGAACTTTGAGAGACAAGCACAATGCACATGGAAGAAGGTGTTTTTGGCAATACTCCTAGTGACATCTCCACAATGAATGTATCAACTGATGGTATAAATATTCAGCAAACATAACTTCCTGCTAAGTTTTATAAAGTTTGAAGTAGTGCATCATATTCTCATAACAAATGAACGTGATACAGCAAGCTGGAGTAACACGGATCAGATTTGGTATGATCCCCTTATAGAATCCCCTCCATCCCTCATTCTTCACAGTCCTGACAATTACATCCCATGTTCCACTGTATTTACATGAAGAGTCCTGCAGTCTTGATCTGACTACTTGGTATGGATAGGTGATGCACACAGCAAGTATTTTACTTGATGCACTCAGTAATATGTAAGGCAAAACATTGAGCTTCACATCATTCGCATAGTCATTGTGTTTGTAGTATGACTGCTTCATCTTTTCATAGGAAACAAACTGAACTACACCATGTGATATTCCAAATATTCCTGGCAAATAGCCGCTATACATTCCCTTCAACCCTTCGAATCGTATCAGCTTAAAGAGTCCATCAAAAAGTCCCTTATAGTCACAGGGAGTGGATCCTTGCAAGACCATCCTAGTTTTCACAACCCAGATGGGATTTGTAAGTGTAAGTGATGCAAATCCTGCTGCAGAAGCGAATGATATATTCTGTAAGATACCCAGCTCTGTTCTGTGGGGATTATTTTGCAGGGAAGCATTTTTCAATCCATTGTAAATGAAGAAATAAAACCCCCATGCACAAGCTGCTCCTGCCAAGTTCGGTGAAGCTCCCTGATAAAATCCCAGTAGTCCTCTTTTCCTGTAAATACTGGGAATGACATCTCTCATGTTTTTGTAAACTTGTCTTTGTGCAGAAGAATGATTTTCTGATACTTGAAGTTGAATTTTGATCACATCAAGGGGATGAAGTGCTAGTGTTGATGCTGCACCACCAACAAGTCCAGCCAATAAAACCTCTCTGTTTAGATTATTGATTAGAGACAATAGCCAGTTCTTATGATCAGACAAGGAATTCATCCTGAGATAAGTTATTAGAGCAAAGATTGGTCATGGACACATAGTATGGGTAATAGTTCACAGCCAAGAGTGCTTTGATATAACTAAAAACTGCATCATCATGCAGCATTACTGCATTGGTGCTTCAATAATTTCCTATTTCAAATAACTTCTTCATCAGCTCTACTTATTTTACTACATATTATGCCACTTATTACACTACTTATTATGATAAAATTTGAGGAGCAAGGGTCACAGTTTGTGGAAATCCTAAATGAAAGACTTGAAACTGTTGGTGGATTTATGGTGTGAAAGGTGTGGGCTTCATTAAATAATCAATCGACCTAACTCAACTCACTACAAGTACAAATCTAGTCCAGTCAACGGCCGACATAACCCCTTATCTGCTCTTT